>OX421464.1:29441700-29696700 GCA_949126895.1 Eilema caniola
TCTGAATGATATTCAGCAGTCTCGTTTATTACATCATTTAATGAACTGGCTGGCTAATGCTTAGGCCAATCGTAAAATGGGGCACTACCTTAAAATAAGAAAGAAAATTACATACATACATACATATACTTACACCTGTAAATAACCGAGGGGGTAGATAGAGGTGTATTCACAGAAAATTTGTGATAGGTTTATTGTGATAACTGCGCATGCTTATTTTTTTATAACCATGCAGAATTAAGTCATTGTTCTAACTGTTTTATTAAATGGCTAGGCAAGTAGTTAAAGCAGTCGATTCAAGCAATTTGCCTAGCCATTAAATTAAATGGTTGAACACTCTTCAGGCCGTTAATTGGATGGCGCCGTTTAGTTAACAGCCTAGGCAGTTAATTGAACGGCTGATTAAGCCAGTTGGCGGCGACATATATATTATGTTACGCGTATTATAGGACACTTTCAATGTTTGTTAAAACTAGTCACCAATAAACTATCTTCAGAACTACACGTATCATTTGTTTCTCTCGAACCACTCAAACCAAAGTAGACCTTATCACAACCACCAATGTTGTCAATGATTTCTTGGAGCAACCTCTGCTATTATTCAACTAATGTGTTTCGCACCTCACCCAGAATGTTAGGAGGTGGCATTCTTGATTTGACACTCTTCTTCAGCAAGTCCCAAACGTGTTCAATCGGATTCATATCTGGGGACCGTGCTGGCCACTCCATCACCTTAACACCAACATGGTTTAGGTATACCTGTACTGAGTGAGCGCTATAAGCCCGAGCATTATCCTGCATTAAAATGAAGTCTTTACCAATAAATGGGGCAAATGACACAACATGTTCCTCTAAAATCGCCCTGATATACCGATCTGCAGTCAGATTTCTGCCGTCGACTACAACTAACTCCGTGCGAGCTCCTAAACATATCCCTCCTCAGACTATAATTTTGTGTTCTGCTAATTCTGCCGGTGCGTGTAGTGCTCGTATAGACAAACAGAACAGATATACATGCATTGGGTTCGTCGCTATTCTGAAGATCTTAAGTTCGGCATCGGTTCAACTCTGTAAACATGCGTAAACTCTTTTCAACGCAACTTGTTACGATTAGAGCAAGAGTATTACCATTACAAGTTATATTTTAAACTAATGACGTCATCGCATAAGCATTCTAATGAAGCCGGTGACAAACATGGCGATAAATCAATTGTGCCAACAGCCGACAATTGGCCACCAAATTGAGGACACGCGCGCGTGCCGGCTCCCGGGAGTGCGGTTCGAGCACTGGGTTTGTTGCCCGTAGTCCGAGCGCAAAGTCCTACTGCTTGGTCCGGAGGCACTTGTTTTCATCAAATTATCCGTAGTCCTGTTGATAGTGCTACGGACAACTTCGTGCCCCGATTAGGATCTATCTGGTTCCTGGTTCATAGGTAAAAGATTATGAAACGCAATAATTCCGTCGCTTTTTTTTTCTAGTTTGTATTCCTTGTCCTCTTCCCCTTAATATTTTTGATGAGACTACTATAGTACAATACCTACTTTAAAAATCAACGAAGCTATCAGCATACTAATTGCTTCAAAATTTCATTCGATTATAAAAAGAATACTTTAAAGAAACTAATAAACATGCTTTTTATAGAGAACCGAACTAAAAAAAAGAAAATAAGTTTTAATAAATTTAATAATAGTGTAAATAAAAAAAAGGTATTTTATTTACGAAAACACACACGGATAACAACCCCCCCCCCCCCCCCTTCGGAGCCGAAGGGGGAGATTATGTTGGACTCGAACCGACTAAGCCGCACGCCGTCTGTGGGTCGATGGTCGAGGTGAGGTTGTCTCGTGACATATCCCTCGCACCCCGGCTTCTATTTTTTTTAGTACGTTATTTTGAACTATTATTTATTTTCTACTTTTTAAGTTTGGTTTATTTATAATAGCTTGTTTTTTTTTAGTTTGGTTTTCTATAGAAGCGTATTGTTTTAGTTTCTTTTTTAACTATTATTCATTTCCTACTTTTTAGTTTTCTTTATTTATAAAAACCTTTTTTGTTTTTAAGTATTTTTAAATGTTATATGCTTTTTTGAATTAAAAATTCTCTTTGGTGTTTGTATAAGATAAATTGCTTAATATTAGATAAATCGGCTGAAGAAAATAGTTGGAAATTAAAATTTCTGCCTTATCGACTATAGATGAAAATTTTATAAATTAACAAAAATCTTATATTGCAATTTTTAAATATGGAATAATTTTATCAAATTACTGGATTGTCATGGATCCTCGATCTACAAAGTTTGAACGAAATCTAACCGTTTAAAATGGGTCAAAATCGCACCCAAAGGAGTCATTTACAAACAAACATACAGGTGAAGCTAATAAAAAGCATGTAAAAAATAGGTAGGGATAAGTAGAAATGAAACCACTCTTATTCCAACAAGTGACGATTTGGTAGGGCCGGACGGAATGGCAAAAAGGTCACTTGTCCCCACCCACTAGAGTGGACAGCTGAATGCTCGACGCTGGACGCTGAGGAAAACGCTCGACCAAGTAATGGCCTATTTCTCACCATTATTTGACACTTGTGCTATAATTTGTCCGGCAACCGTCCTGTTGAAACCACATGTTTCTAAGAAGATTCAAGGATTAATCTTCAAGCAAAGTGGCACAAAATGAAATAAGAAGTGGTTTGACAACAAACTAAAAAACAGAATGCGAGTGAAGAAGAAACAGGTGAACATGTAGCAATAAACATAATTTGAACCGGTCTGAATTGTTATATGCAATTTTGTAACCTAAGCGACAGTAAAATTATTAATAAAAACAAACTTTCTTTTTACTAATCTGTACTATTCCGATACAAAAAAGGTCAAGTTTAGTAGTATAAATAAATTAATATTCTTATTACTTGCTCATTTCATGTAACTTCGTATTTAACTTGTACGTATTTAATCAAGAAAATTTTTAATCAATCAACCTTAATAACTTTTGTTTTTTTTTTAATAATTGCCGCATTAACTCCGCGACAAATTAAAACAATTGAAACCTCTTTTAGTCTATGCCCAACCTATGCGCGTGCATATTAAAATAAATTAATGCTATTGAGAAATAATAAAAAATCTCAACACGTTTTTACTTTTGAAATTCAATCAATCAATCAATTAACCCACTGCAGCCCACTTTTGTAATTATATTTTTTTATTAATTAAAATGTCTAGTAGTAGTTATAAAGAAAATTATTTATGTTTACACCAACTTTACACACTTGTACTATAATGTACTATAATGCAAGGGTTGTGCTGATTTTAAAAGCTTGTATCGCGAAAGTTCTTTCTTCGTTTCTACAAGCTTTTGAAATCAGCACAAATCTTGCATAAAATTACTATTTTCGTTTTAGTAAATAAATATTTAAAGGAAAGCTTGTTTTAAAAGGTTTTTTTATTTTCCGCTTCTTGATTTTAGTACAATCATGTAACAGTAGAGCTGTGCCTACCAATACTAGTAGTCCGTTTAGTTCAGATATTTCCGTGACCACCTACTGTCTCCATCTTCAGACTCTAAAGTACGATGTAATATTAAACAAATTGTTATGACAAGCCAATAACCAACTAATAAAATTATTTAAGAAAGGATCTAAGCTAGAACTTGAAAACTACCGCCCCATTTCTATCTTGCCAGCTCTGAGTAAGGTGTTTTAGAGAGTGATGCTCAATCAGATGCAACTATACTTCACGAACAATATTTTCCATAGTCAAAGTAGGCTTTACTGGCGGGAATACAGTATCTACAACAAAAATAGGTCAATAGACAAGAAATCGGCACTTTTTAAAAACCTCTGACGTCCAATTTCTTGAAAATGGCTAAGTTTGGGGAGGGGGTCCCAAGGTGTATGTCAGAAATAGTGGGAACTACTACCCCTTACTACGGGGTTCGCTCGACTTACCAGGTACCCTTGTATACTCGTAGCTATTGAAAGCAAGCTTTTTGCCACAAGAATTACTAACTGGCGCTCTTGGGATTCACCAAGTGTAATAGTATTGTACGTCATTCTACACGGCGCTATCAACACTCATAGTAAGCATAGGTTGGCTAGCTTGTGTAGGTTTGTTTGTCCATCTCATCTAGAATGCGTACTCGTTTTCTTTTGTCAAAGTTAAAAGTCAAAAATAATGTTTACTATCCAGCACTAGCCCGGCGGACGAGCCGTCCGGGTACCGGCCCACAGTGCTGCTCAACGAGGTGGGCAAACTCTTTGAAAGAGTTATTGCCAAGCGCCTCGTCGAGCATCTCTCTAGAGTGGGGCCGGACCTGGCGAATACCCAGTATGGGTTCCGCCGGTGGCGTTCCACTGTGGATGCCATCATGCGTGTGAGGACTCTGGCGGGGGATGCGGTTGCCCGGGGCGAGGTGATGTTGGCGGTGTCCTTGAACATCTCCAACGCCTTCTACACCTTGCCCTGGTGTTTCATCAGGGAGGCACTCGTGTACCACGATGTGCCTCTCTACGTACCTGACGGAGAGAGCCGTCATCTACCCAAGTTCGACGGGAGTCGGTAGGCGTGAGATGTCGTGCGGTGTTCCGCAGGGGTCGGTCCTGGAGCCGCTTCTGTGGAACATCGGCTACGACTGGGTGCTTCGCGGTGACTTCGCGTACGGTGCCACCGTCACGTGTTACGCGGATGACACGCTGGTGGCGGTGAGCGGGGCTACGCACCGCGAGGCGACCCTGAGGGCCACGACAGTGGTTGCTCAAGTCGTGGAACGGATCCTGCGGCTGGGTCTCGAGGTGGCTCTGTACAAGTCCGAGGCCAGGCTCTTTCATGGCCCTCGGCGCAGGCCAGGCCCGGGAGCCAGCCTTACAGTGGGAGACGGTGCTTGACGGTCGATGAGACTTCGGACAGCGTTTACGTTTAAGTCTGCGCCCCAAGTTGGTGACTACGGCGAATGCCTTGGGTCGGTTGTTGCCCAACTTGAAGACGCGGGTGTCGTGCGGTCCATGGCCCTATACGGGTGCCCCGTGTGGGCGGACACCCTGGAGGCCAGATTCCTGCCTCTGCTCCATACGGCGCAGAGGACAATGGCCTCCAGGGCCATCAGGGGATACCGCACGATATCCTTCGAAGCGGCGAGTCTCCTGGCCGGATGAGTGGATCCTGGAAGCGAGGACCCTTTCGGCACTCTATCAGTTCCGAAAGGAGGCGCGGTAGCGGGGATTTGATCCCGAACCCGAGGATATTCGGGCTGAGAAATCCCGGCTCCACCGGGACATGGTGGCCGAGTGGGAGCGACGACTTGGGCAACCACGCGCAGGGCACGCCGTGATTGCAGCGGTAAGACCCATTATGGGGGAGTGGCTGGAGAGGCCACACGGTAGCCTCTCGTACCGTCAGACGCAGATCATCACCGGGCACGGTAGCTTCGGGCGGTATCTGCATCTGATGGGCATAGAGCCAACGCCCGAGTGCCACCACTGCGACGTGAGCCTGGACTCGGGGCTGCACACGCTCACCGACTGTCTGGCGTTTGAGACGCCGAGGCGGGAGCTTGTGGCGGCCCTGGGGGTGAGAGTGCTCACGCTCTACACCCTGCTCTCGGCGATGGTCCGCTGCGCGGATGCGTGGGCGGCCAGCGCCTCCTTCTGCGAGCAGGTCATGCTCGCGAAGGAGACAGCAGAGAGGGTGCGGCGCGATGAGCGAGAAAGGCTCGCTGACATCGCTGCACGCGCTCGAAGGCGGCTCGGGCGTCGGAGGGCGCAGACCGACCTCCGCCCCCCATGAGCGCGGGCCTGAGGTTGACGAGTGGAGCCGCCCGTCACCCTAGAAGAAGCAGGCCACGGTGGTGGCGCGCATCGTAGGACAATGCGCGCCTCCCCACACCGGGGTTGAGTCGGGGACCGCGTGGTCCCCCCTCCCGAGGAGGGCCAGACCGAGAGGAATGGCCCTGGGTCAGCCGGGGTGCGAGGGATATGTCGCATGACAACCTCACCTCCGGCCTAGCATTACGACTCATAGACGGCGTGCGGTTTAGTCGGTTCGAGTCCGACATAACCTCCCCCTCCAGCTCCGGAGGGGTGGGTATCCGTGGGGATTTCCCGCACGTAAAAAAAAAAACTATCCAGCACTTACAAAATATCATATTTTTTATTAAAGGCTACACGATACTGTCTAAAGTTTGAAAACAAACTTTCGCAATCTAGGTATTTAGTATTATTTACATTTAGCCCGACGTTTTAGCTACTTGTCAGCAGCCATGGTCGCGGGCTTTTACTGACAGAAAGTGTGGTGTGACCAACGTTACTATCACCTGACTAATCTGCAGATGCGGAAAGCATTGGGCGTGTTAGGTGATTGGGTGTCGCAGCATATGGTGTTTTAAAATGGTTCTCGATAAAAAAAGTGAGCTTAGCGAGTCGCAAGAAAGTTAAAAACAAATTAGGCATAGCAGGGGCACGTGAATCGATATCAGTCTCTGAGCATTCTTTCCCACAGCACTCGCGCTACTCACGCTTTTATGAAGTCAGGTAGCAGTACACACGTCCTACAATACACACCCTCCACGCAGGCATCCAGCACAGTCATACGTCGTGGATATACTATGTACTCAGTGCTTTGAGAACGATGGGCGATGTCACGTAGCAGTTGCAACTGAGTAAACTAAATTTAGCGAATGACACGTAACGGTCGCATTCCTAGACTAGATATCAAGCTATTCACGTAGTCGTAAAATTTACAAGTTCAGTGGCGCACATCAAAAGGTAAACAGCCCCTGAGGTTACGTAGCGGCGCACGCGCACCGTACTTAGGTACCTAGTCCTACTTGGACTAAAACTCGACGCCGAACCTCCATTCCGGTAACTCTGTTAATATTCTGTGGCAGCTCATCAATGGAGTGCCAAGCGGCCAATCCAACGCTTATACGGTGTGGTAGTAGTTCGATAGAAGTGATAGCTACTCATGAAACTTTATTTTATACAACTGAGATGGCAGACAAACCTCCGGCCCACCTGATGGAAACACAGAGTTTCTGTGCCGTCAGTGTAGACGACAAAGCAGGAATCTTTGGTCTTCCCACTGACAGCACAAAAACTCTCCAGTGAGCCCCTGGCTATCCTACTCACCGCCGGGAACACAACACGAGGTTATTATGGCCGCGGTATTCTGTAGAACGGAGATACTTCCCCAGTCAGACTGCTCAATTGGACGGAAATACCGTCGTATCCTACCTCCTTTAAGTAAATACTGGGCGCATGCCATAAATACCCAAGTAGCACAAAAGTGCATTATAATTTATCACACTAGGTCACATTGGACATATGAGCATCTTAAATGAGTTATAAGGGTTTACTCCAACTGCAACAGCTGAATATCAGAAATTCAGGCCCAATTTAAAACATTCTGCTGAACAATGACTTTATTATAAATCATGAAGACGCCACTATAGTGTTCTTGATGTTAGTATTGTGCACCGAAGTTGTATTATTAAGCCGTTAGCAGTTGTGGACATCGTAAGCATTATGAGAGCATTTTAGTAAATGCACATTATGATTATTGTCATATTAACGGTCACGCGTGGATCGCTAAATTGCTTGCATATTAAGGAAGAACATTTGGACTATTATAATGCAAGCAGTTTTTCAGTGAACTTTGTTAACCATCTTTTAATGCATCACGCTGTATTTCATTGAACTTCGACAGTATTCTTCAGCTGTTATGACTGCTCTTATAACGGCATTTATGTGGTTCACGAGAACATTATTATAGAGCTTTTCTGCTGATGTATAACAGCAAACTACTTTAATTCGTTTCACATGCACCTCTCTATTCATGACTAGGCTGTATAATAAGACTGGCTGCGTACTTAATCTAGTGTTGATGATAAAATGATTCTTAATCAGAGTGTTTTAATGCCATAGCTTTTTGAGATTTTGTGAACATTCATATATATTCAGTTAGACGTTCACTTCCCGGTGGACGCCATTACGTGAACAAAAAATAAGGGCTCCTAAAAGCTCATAAAAGGTAAATGCATAATGAGCATGAATTCAGTTCACTCGTGAGCATTCGAAGTAAATGTGAATCATTATTACTACATAGCATTGCCATTGGCTTACTTCCATGGCACATAAACCACCCTTTCTTACTCGTTACTGAATTATAATGGACAAGTGAACGTACATACAGCATATTGCATTTTATTGTAGTATTTACGTTTCACATTGATTTTCCACCATTTTTCATTTTTATAACCTATAAAAATATACTTTAATTGTTAACTTATTTTAGATTTTAGAAACTGTACAACTGAATAATTAAGCTTTAATTTTAAGTTCTTTACGCACAAAGAATTTAGTTCTAACTCTATTTCCAGATAAAACAAATTTAAATTAATTTGTGTACCAGTAGACCCATATCTGGTTTTAGTTTTTCTGTTAAAACATTCATATTTTCGGGGCGCGTGAAAATTTTCCACTAATATTGATAGTATTTCACCATACACTTGCATTCCCAATAAGATCTCACGTAAGAATTATGAAAAATGAGAGTTTAAGTTATATAGTAACTCTCTACCATTCTCGCCGCAATACTTTGTTTGGCACCATTTTAATTTACGTATGTAATATTGGAGACGAATGAATTAATTAAAGACACAATTTTATCCAAAATTGTGCTCTCAACAGTATAGAAGCGTAAAAACTGTTCCGATTAATTGCATTAACTGCCTAAGAGGTAACACACGCCCTCGATTTCAGCAGATGTTCAGCTCTTGGGGTAATTGTGCCCCAATTAATACTTATATAACGTCGTTAAGATGCAATCAAACAGGCAGATAAGAACTAATTGCAGTCAAATTTGTGCCCAAATCTGAGTTATAGCACCGTAGGATACGCATCCTCAGCTATTATGCAGCTAACTACAACTGCTATCGTTACCTAGGTGAACCGTAAATCTGTAACTGTACAGCACTTTTGTGCTACTTGGGTACCTACTCATCGAATAGCGTTTAATCATTTGAACGGCTTTACATGCAACTAAGAGTGTACGAGCCAGCACTCGTATATTAAAATAAAACCACTTTTTTAAGGATGCTATCGCGATTTATATTTGTTATTATTGATTTTTAGACCGACGTTTGGGCTACTTCTCAGCAGTCATGTTCGCGGTTTACCTAAGGATGGTAGATATATATATATATAGAATATATATGTAGATATATATGGAGAATATACTGCTTCCGGGCTGTTTGGCCGTGGGCCATGTGAAACTTGCGTTCCAGATGTTTCGTCGATCACTGCGGTCGACATCTTCAGTGGCGCAGGTCCGGGCGACGAACTTCAAGCGGAAAAACGAGCTCCAAAAAAATTGGTACCCAGCACTGAGAGCCACTAGGTAACACAGTGCAAACGACCAATCAGGATCGAGCAAGTCGATTCCCCCCCTCCGACCGCGCCTATAAATACGCCAGCGACTCAAGATTCTACATCAGTAGCAGCGAAGCCGCCGACGAGGCAAGGTCTCCGAACTCGTCGTCGCCCGGACCTGCGCCACTGAAGATGTCGAGCGCAGTGATCGACGAAACGTCTGGAACGCAAGTTTCACATGGACTGCGGCTGCAGTCCATGTGAAACTTGCGTTTTTTATTTTATTTTATTATTTTTACAGCCCGGAAGCAGTATATTCTACATACAATGCCGGCCGTGAAAGCCTGAAGACTTATATTGGTAGTTATATACTTTGAAATGTAAGTTATCTCTAAGTAGCCGAATCATGATGAATTGTTGGTTTTACTCTTAACGCAGACTGAGCTCACTGTGTCGTTAAGTCTTGCTGTATTTTGCTGTTTGATTAAATGGATGTCTGGGTTCCAGGCTGCTGGTACGCTTCAACCATCTTCTCTATTGAAATTTGGGTGCTTTTTTTAATTTCAATAGCATCGCGAATTATTTTTGGTATATATCTATGCTCTCCCGAGGCTATTGAAATTAAAAAACACAAGCAGTATCCCACGCATAACGAATTTGTGTCTTGTATAGAAGACACCGTTGCTCCGGCGTGAAAAACCGTCTTTCTCTGTTCAGGACTCCGAGTTTACGCTAAAAACTACATTGAGAGTATAACCAAAACAGCCGTTCGACATCGAGAGGTAGTTTTGTTACTCGATTTGCAGCGAACATCCATACCGAGGATATTGAGGTTGTCCTGCAGTGGCAGTGGCGTGCTCTAAAGAGCGGGAAGGGGAAGGAAAGAAGATACCTTTGCTGTAAATGCACATGCCTACGTCTTTTTGGCCTAGAACTCGACCAGATTCTCAGAGCCCCATTGGGGAATGTGGTTCAGGATGCGGTCAAGCTCAATGACAAGAAACTGCTTTTTTTCTGCGATATCCCTCTGCTTATCCGCAGGACGTCCAAAATAACTCCCGTGCAAGGTGCTATCATCTGCATAGCAATCAATGCTGCCAGTAGACAGCATGTCATTAACATGCAGAAGAAAGAGAGTTGGCGGTAGGACGGACCCCTGCGGTGCGCCGGCATTTACCTGCAAGAACTCCGAGGCTCGTCCATCACAAAGGACGCGAATACGGACGTAACTGATCTTACGCCGATGCGCCGGAAGAACGGTGAGAGCGGACAGTTCGAAGCGATCGGAAGCGCCGAGCGCGTGGTGCGCGGCGGACAACCGACCGATCTTCCGCGTAGGTAGTGGGCCTGATATCATTCATTTCAAAGCAATAACATGTATTGGCGTTCCGACACGGCAGATCCGTGACGGCATTTCTGTGGAGCGCACGAGTCGTAGGCATGTCGCTTGCCTCGCAGATTGTGAGCCCGCAAGTGCATAAGTGCAGCACGCCCGATCTTAACCATTAAATTTAAATTATAAAATTATAAGAATTAAAACACACATGCAAGGAAGGAACAAAAAAAGTAAAAAGCGATCATGTATAGATAGGATACCAGAATCTGCAATAATAAATATTATCAAAAATAATATGTTGTTACTTAGTACCTAGTTAGTAGAGTCGTATCATTACAATATGAGGGTATATTTATGTAGGTATAACTCGTGCTCAAGACGCGACACGTACCTATCTATGTCTGTTAAATCATCGGTCACTTTCACTGGTAGTAAGTGAAGGTCACCGCTCGCCCGGCCAATGTCACGTAAGTGGCTGCGTCGTAGATACGTACCCGATTAACTTACTTTGTTGTACCTACCTACCTGCCAGACTGGGTCACATATTACCTAATAGCTGGTAGCGCGGGCCAGCCGTCGTTATTAGTGTTACGCGAACGTCTCTCCGCGTACATTAACTTATCACCTATATACATATATTATATGTTACATAGGTACAAGCGTTTGTGTTAAACTACATGATTAAGTAGGTAGGGTAAGTAAGACACTCAGAAGTCATCCTTTTAGTGAGTTTTCAAACTATAATAATTTATAGTTTAATCATTAAACTCTATCCATAAAAACAATTACTTTTCTCTGAACGGTTATTTATTAAATTAACTGAAGACATCAACAAAATACTATAATTATGTTAGAATCATAGGAAACAGCAGCAATAAACAAAATATGGCACTTTTCTCCAGCACTCAGCCTCACTTCTCCACTAGTCAGCCGTGACTTACCCAGTTGTCAGCCTCTCATTTATTTTTACATTTTAGGGATAAAAAAATTGTATTATATATATTTTATCTATGGTCCTGAGACCATTGGCACTCATTTCTAATGGTAGATTGATATTTTTTACGTCATGGAGCATTAAAATAATCGTGCATAAATTGAACTGTAACATTAGGGTTTTAAGGTGCTATTTATTGCAACTGAAATGACGGCTGACTACCTACTGGATTTGTAGACCCAATAGTCGGCCTCAACTTTTTATGCGGCTGACTACCTACTGGAACCACGAACAAACCAGTAGTCAACTCCTTACGGGCTGACTAGTAGATCCACACTAAAAATTTAAATCTCAGTCATCGACTACCGAAATTATAGACAACTAACGATCCGCCCCGGCTTTCCCGTGGAAATCCAGTATAGCCTATGTTACTCAGGGTGAATGTAGATATCCAATGGTGAAAGATTTTTTTAAATCGGCACAATAGTTTTTGAGTTTATTCATTACAAACATACAAATCTCTCCTCTTTATAATAGTAGTGTAGATGTAGATATGCATGATCCGTTAATTTATTACATTACAAAACAAACATTTTATTTTAAAACAATATACCTAACAATCCACTACAAAATCACACAAAAAAAATCTCGAACGCGTTTACTAATGAAAAAAATAGTGATAGCGAAGAATTTAGGCAAGTCAGTGGTGGCGCAATATTTTTTTCTAACGAGTGTTAATATGGGTCGTAAAATTAACATTCTATTTATGCGTATTGGTCAATTAGGAGACAACTAACCAACCTCAACACTATTTATAGGCAAATAATGTGTGTAAAGGCTGACTACCGGGTATTTTTCCCTCAACATCTATAAACTATCATTACACACATGACATAACTCCAAACCTGTGAGTACCTGCTAGCTAGGTACTAGCCGTGCCGTGGACTATTAATTATTCTGTGCCGTGGATATGTATGCATGTAGGTAGGTACCACGAGGAGCAAGTAAGTGATAAGCGGCGCAGGTGTAGCAGACGATGGGTATGCCTAGATACTTACCGACCGGACACAATAAGTTATTAACGCTCTGCTGAACAAAAGCGTAGCAGAGCTAAATATTTGAAATTAGTCCAACAACTTTACGAAATATGCGAGTCGCTCTCTCAAGGCTGTATAAATTAATTAGCACGGCCGTCGTGTTCACAATCAAAATGAGTAAAAGTGTTTTCAACACAAATCGTCTCTATAGGCAAGCTGCGCATATTACAATTCAGTGTGTCAATTTAAGCGTGAGACGTCACCTGTGCCTGCCTTGACTGATTGGCACAATAGAATACAAATAAAATATGTAAGCCGGCGTAAAGTCATCGAATTATAAAAATAGTGCGTTCAGCGGTGCCAAATGAGTTTATCCGCGAGCTGCGGTGGGCGCCATGTCCGCGGCCGCGACACACGACATCAAAACGAGTTTCTTTTCTTTAAATAAATGAGCAAGCGCGTATCAGGAGAGGGGACGCGCGCCGCCACGACCACTGTCATTAGAACAATGCACGTACCTACACTCCACTCGTTACGTTTTCTTCCTAACAGGGGAGAGACCATGAAAAGCAGTTATTAGCTGGCGGTAGGTGCTGTAAGGTGGTTACGACAGCTATGCTCTAGTCTTCAGCTATGCACGAGTCGGTGGCGAACATGCTATACTATAAATATACTGTGTGTCGGTGGGAAACATGCTGCAACTATATACGGGGAGTCGGTAGCGAACATACAACAGCTAGGTATACACGGGAAGTCTACAATTATATTATTATAATAAAGACAGTATGTGATAAATTAAAAGCAGTGCTTGTGAAATTTCATCACCTCAGTTTTACTTTGGATAGGGCAACGTTGTATACCTTGTATTATGCGCTCATAGATTCAATACTTTCGTATGAACTGACTAGCTATGGTCGTACATTTAAACCTTACTTGGATAAAATAAAATAAATACAAATAAGATTTCTTAAGTTACTAGTAGATAAAAACACAAAAAATCGCCCAATCGGCAGTCCGCAACCCACTTTTGCCCCCATTTAGGTACGTAACCGCCATTTCGAAAATCATAAGTGCAGTCTCATCAGCTAAGACGCCCTCAAATACCTAAGCAATAGCCCGAGGTTACATTTCAAATGATTCAGAAAACATGACACTAACATTTAGTTATGCTAGTCGATGTGCCCCTGGCACGCCGAGGCTCGTAACTCGTATGGAGAAACATTTGGATTGAAGAGTGGCTAATTTAATTGCCAAGTGGAATATTTGTTTATTCATAAAACCGGTCGGATGACGCCCGGACAGCGGTGGCTCTCGGCCGAGTAAACAAATTTAATGTAGCTAAATAATAAGTGATACTAACAATAACATTCCATTTATTACACTTTTGAAAAATAGTCATTTTTATTAAATTTATTTGTAGTTTATTTTTATAGCAGATTTTATTCAGTTTGTTGTCGTCTTGAATATACGGGTGATTCTTTGTTTATGGTTATTGTTTTTGTTATTTAGAATTTGTTTATATTTAAATTGCCCAGAATTTTGGTTCTCGTCATTATTTATATAGAACACGCAAATTTGACTTCACCTCGCCTGATGGTAAGCTGAAGGCAAAGTTTCAGAAAAGAGGGTTATCATTACAAACACGTAGGTACTATGTTGGCATTGGTGGCACTCAGCTTGACGGCCTTATCAGATGCTTTTTCACGCCCCGCTTAAAGAACCCCAGACTATAGGAACAAAGAAGCACGTGACCTGGTAAGGAATTCCAGGTGTTAATGGTATGACAAAGGAAAGAGTCACCGAATCTCTTGTCTCTTGATGGAATATTCTGCACCGTATGCGGGTGACATCTAAGCCCTGCACGTGTTGTCCTGTGTAGGAAAGAAGAGGGTAGGACTAATTAGAACAACATTAAGTTTGAGGTTTTCCACAGATGCAGCAGCAGCGCTGGTACAGCCTGCCGTGCTTGCAAGATGTGAAGGCGGGTATCGACACACGTTGCGTCCCACACCGAAGGAATGCTCATCTTGCAAGGCAGGAACGACATACCATCTGGTCTCTTGCCACGCACCAGCCCATTGGGTTCACGAATATTATTTATTATTAATTGAAAGTGATTTTTTTTTTTAATTACGACTCGTTTATTTACAATTTTAAATGAAAAATGATGTATGCAGTTGACAGAGATGACGCTACACTATTTATTTACCTACCTACTCTGTAATACGTGAGTGAATTATCTGTTTCAATATTAACTTGTTTGCTTGCCATCTTCATATACATATATCGTGTAATATAAATGTATATATAGCCACGTTGTATATATGTATATACCTGTACCCACTGCTGCCTAGTGGGAACGTGGCTCTGGCATTGTTTGCGACCAGCGACTCGGAACTAATGTGAACTTGTGAGAATCTCACATACATTTATTTGAATGCTACTTATAAAGCACATGTAGAAGAAGCTCAATGTTAGAAAGGGGTCAAAACTCATTTTTAGACAGGTATTTCAAACAGAATAGGTATGAAGATTCTTTAATATATTATGAATATATCCCACATGCCTATAATGGCTAACGCTAGTGCCGAGTTAAGGTAAGAGGTAGGACACGCCGGTATTCCCATCCATATTGAGCAGTCCTCCCGCTGCCAGCATAAAACCCCTCCACTGCCCTCCAGTGAGCTCCGGTTATCCCACTCACTGCTGGGAAGTACGTTGTAACGGCGTTGTAACGTACTTGATACCAATAGTGCTCTGCCCATAAAGTTCCCTAATTCGACACGTTATGGTTTTTGGTCTGTCGGCACAGTACCTAGATACTAACACACGTCGGGTCGATGCTAAGTAAGATTGCCGAAAGAATTAATCACTGGTGGCCCTGGTGCAATCTGTGATAAGAGGAAGCTTGTATTTATAGATTGTAATGTAGAGATAACACGCGCTCGCCAATAATAACGACATTGTGCCAAAAAAAGTATTTAGAAGAGCGAGTATGGAAGTGTAGCGCGTACGGCCGGCCGGTGCCGCGGTGCGACGATGCAGCGGCATAGTTATACTTTGGCGGAGCGCGGCGGTGGCATTCGGGACAGCTGGGCCTGCCGCGCCGGGACGCCGCCGCGCCGGGCGCCGGCGCCAGTCCGCGGACGCTGCTCGGTCGGCGCGCGCGCCCTCTCGCCCCTCGCCGCGCTGCTGCGTCACTACTCACAACACTGAGTACTCACTTGACAGTCGCCAGTCGGCGCGCTCTTTCCGACACGGATGCAGTGTGTCAGTGTGCCTGTGTGCCTGTGTGCCTGCAGGACAGCCCAGTCAAAATCCTACTGTGACAGTGATCCGAGTTTGAATCTTTCACTATAACGATTTTCGTTAGCTCTTGCAATACGTGTCTTTACCGATGGGTTTCAAATGCATATGTGACTTTGCGCCAATCAATCCGAAACTCTTGACTTGGAGGAATCCATAACACGAGTGTTAAATATACCAACATGCTGCACAGACACAGGTAGGACACTCATCGTTGCTAATTAATATGCATGTAGGTATTACTTTTTCGGGTAGGTACTATATTCACGAAGGTCACAGACAGAACATTTAGTAGCTTTAAAATGTAGTTGTGAAATGCCCAGTCTCTATAGAGAGCTCAACGGTGACCCGTGCATCCCAGGATCTAGTGAGATTTAAAGACCCCAAGAATCTCAATCACAAC
The DNA here is from genome assembly GCA_949126895.1 of Eilema caniola. Classification (NCBI taxonomy): domain Eukaryota; kingdom Metazoa; phylum Arthropoda; class Insecta; order Lepidoptera; family Erebidae; genus Eilema; species Eilema caniola. The sequence goes on from OX421464.1 coordinate 29,458,075, forward strand.
AAGGTGTACGGGGGAGGCACCAGGCAGTGTAAGTAGGTACATAGGCACAGCACAGATAATAGTACTACCCAGGTAGACTCGTACCTACTGACATCAACGCGGGCAACAGCTGGAAACAATTAAAACATGAAATTAACCCTCTGGCGATTATAAAACTTTTTATTTTTCATGTACTCATCAGTAAAATATACATATCCCTACATGTAAGAATGATCCTCTGACAACTGTACCTACCTACGTCGTTACAAATCGCTGTAAAGTCCTTAGGTAACTGCGATGGTCTTATGATCTGTGCCACTAGGGTGCTCTCTCAGCGACAGCGGTTGTTCCGTATTCATACCACTAAAACTCATACCAATATCCCTTCCTTAAGTCATACATAAGTAGTACACAACAGTACGGATAGCAGCGCAAGTACAGTCATAATAAGGAGATAGGTAGGCGCAATATTACCAATATATTGTACCAACTTCCAAAAATGCAAGTGCTTTGTCCGAAACAAGCGACCTGTCCTAAGGCGTAGTAGGTATGGAACAAATGTAAGTAAAAATAACACGGTGAGGAGCAAACATAATACGCAATATTTAATTACTGCACTATACATTATACACTACGGACAGTACGGACATATGCGCACTACGCCGTACAGCGTGTTTCGTATTTATGTTTTGTAGTAAAACGACAAACGATAACGGGAGAGCGCGCGCAGACAACACTACAACATGTAGCGCCATCTAGTGCAGCTGACGTGAGACGCGCGACAGTAGCGGCACCTGGTGGGCATGGCATCGGTTTGTATCCAGTGGTGGATGGTGGCGGATCTCAAACTAGGGCGGCAGATATGAAAACATATTTTTATGTTATACCTACCTACTAGCTGTGACCTAGACTTAAATAACAAATATTCGCACAAAGCTGTAGTAGGTAGAGATCTTGGGTACGCCATTACAAATAACCAGTGGCGTAACTATAGGGTGGCAGGACTGGCAAAATGCCACGGGCCCCCGACTCAAGAGGGCCCCGGCCCAAGAGGCCACGAACTCAGAAATATATTTTTTACATTGTACCGGAGTATTTTATTTTTTGTTTACTTGACTAATATTAGAACGCATCCATTTGTTTGCATGCGATATAAATGCCGCACTATTCTATTCGATACAACTCAAGACATTTCAAAAAGTGACCAAATGTGTGAATTTTACCGTTATTGTATGATCGAAAAAGATGATAATGGGATCCCAAAGATACTTGTCATTAAAGAGACATTTTTAGGATTTCGTGAAGTTACGGCTCAAACTGCCTTAAGCAAAGCCCAAGTAAAATTTTAAATCCATAAATGACAAAAATATTTCTTTAAATACGTGTCGAGGACAAGGATATGATGGTCCTAACACAATGAAAGGGATACATGGCGTTCAAAAACTCATAACATTAAAAACATTAAGTCCTACTAGCTGGGCAGGACGTTATGATGCCGTTTTGCTTTTAAAGTTCGGTTTGTTGAAGTCCAAAAAGCCCTAATAAAAAGAAATCTGTTAAATTGCAAATCGGAAGTAAGAATTGAAGCTGTTTCACGCAAAAAGAAGATCGAAAACTACAATTTTATTATGTTATAGGTTTTCTATTGCAAAATTCTACTAACTACCGATACAGTCTCAAAAGCACTTCAGCCTAAAGACACCGATCTTTCAAATGGCTAAAAACGTTTGAAAATTCGTCCGAAAGAATTGGAAAGGTATCGACAGAAATTTGTAAATTTTAAAATGGAAGCAAGTAGTGTAGCAGTAGAATGGTCCATCACCTCAGGGGTGAGTTTCTAAAACTCGTCAGAGGAAGGTGAAACGCCATTTTTACGAGCTTTGCGGCGATGAGCATCAAGCAAGATGCGGAAAGTTTGTTCAAAGTGAACATATTTTATCGAGTATTGGACATTATTATTAACCAACTGAAGTCTCATTCCTCCCGATGAATGAAATAACATATTTTAAATTTCAGTGTCTTATAGCCTTCAACTTTAAAAGTTATAAATGACACTGATTTATTACAAAAAGCTCTAGAATTTGTTGACTCATATAAAAAAGACACATCTGAATCATTTGCCAACGAAATTCAGTTTTCGATCCAGTTTCAGGGACGAAATTGAAACAGAGACCTTGCTGATTTATGAATAATAAAAAATCATTGTATGGCCTGCAGCTTTCCTAAAGTATACACTGGATTAATTTTATTTTCACTTCTCATGCTCTTAAAATGTTACTTTAGTCCCTGCATATCGGGACTAAAGTTCCTTATTAATCTCTAGGGACTAAAGTAATTTTTTTAAAATTTACTTTGATAACTCCTAAACAGCCAATCACGGTGTTTGTGAATGGGAGGATTATCACCTGTTTAGTGATTGTGTATAGAAATAACCTCAAAATTACATTTGAAAAAATCAAATAATCCCATTTAATTTCGTGAACCACGATTAATGATATTAATTTAATTAATTATTATGTAAGTATTAAGGATAAGTTCATTTTATATTATCCATTTCCAATTAGTTTTAAATTATTTTTCAAGTTTGAATCTGTTGGCTAAATATATATGTAAGCATATAAACCGTACGTCACTTAGCAACAAAAAAAACCGCGGTGCAAATTTCTTTGCAATTTGAATTTTGAATAGATTATTCGTAATAAGCGTGCGTTGTAATCACTAATTACTTACACCAATTAATTGTGCAACTTAGAAACTTTGTTATTATAAATTAATAAAAATAAATAAATATTCCACAACATTTTACACAACGCTATCTAGATCCATGGTAAGCATAGCTTTACTACCTTGTATTATGAAATCTAGAATACGGATAAACATACTTAGATATTTTTTTTTATAAATGCATACATATTATACATAGAAACACCCAGACCAATGCAAATACCCATATCCATGCATACACATATTTGCAATGAGCGGGGATCGAACCCGCGCCTCCTGCGTAGCGACCGCGTTCGCTTCCGCCACGCCACGGAGGCTTTACCCCGTTATCGATATGATAAGTTAATATATTTAGGTTGAAAAAGATATTTGCCTATTTCTTAATTTGGTTTTAAATATTATAATTTTGTATAAAACGTCGTTTTTTTTCCTCGCATTCAAAGTGAAAAGTAGAGTGTTTAACGTGGGACTAAAGAACCATAATGACACTCGAACTATTAACCAAAACATCTCGTGTCATTATGGCTTGTTTTAGTCCCTTGTTGAATAATCTACTATTGTTATAATTCCTGTGACTACAGCTAGTGCTGAACGATTATTTTCAAAACTAAAATTAATAAACCCTATATAAGAAACTAAATGGGACTAACAGGTTATGTAACTTGGCTATTCTGTCTATTGTTATATAAATCTGTGGCCCGATCTTTAAACTTTGATGATGTTATAGACACTTTTGCGGAACAGAAAGCTCGAAATAAAGATAATGAATATGTTATAGAAATTAAATCGTTATTTTTATTTCAATGTAAATATGTGCAGGTTTCCTCACAACGCCGACAAGCTAGCGCATGGAAGATAAAGTCTCCGCAATTGGGCTAGCGTGGCGACTATAGCACATTCCCTCTTGCCTAAGGGAGGAGGCTTACAGCCAGCAGTGAGACATAGATATAATAGGCTGGTGACTGTGAATGAATGTAAATGTATAAACCCATGCCATTTAAAATAAAATTGTTATTAGTGTGGGATAACTACTTATAAATGGTTTATTAAAATTAAACTAAGTACAATGTGACGATTGTTACTGATAGGGCCCCATCAAAATAATTTGCCACGGGCCCCAGGTGGTATAGTTACGCCACTGCAAATAACACACCAAAAGTTCCCAATCCCATCGATCCCTTGCGTGCTAAGAAAATTATTCAAGTTCAAAGTCACTGATCGTAAAATGAGTAACAAAAAGTTAAAGATTCTCTACTATTTTCTATAAAAATCGATTGAGTGCGAGAAGGACTCGCGCACTAAGGGTACAAACAAGGTACAAAGCTGAATGGAAGTGCGAACTTATGCTATACTTGCTGTTACTCGCGCACTAAGGGTACAAACAAGGTACAAAGCTGAATGGAAGTGCGAACTTATGCTATACTTGCTGTTACTCGCGCACTAAGGGTACAAACAAGGTACAAAGCTGAATGGAAGTGCGAACTTATGCTATACTTGCTGTTACTCGCGCACTAAGGGTACAAACAAGGTACAAAGCTGAATGGAAGTGCGAACTTATGCTATACTTGCTGTTACTCGCGCACTAAGGGTACAAACAAGGTACAAAGCTGAATGGAAGTGCGAACTTATGCTATACTTGCTGTTACTCGTGCACTAAGGGTACAAACAAGGTACAAAGCTGAATGGAAGTGCGAACTTATGCTATACTTGCTGTTACTCGCGCACTAAGGGTACAAACAAGGTACAAAGCTGAATGGAAGTGCGAACTTATGCTATACTTGCTGTTACTCGCGCACTAAGGGTACAAACAAGGTACAAAGCTGAATGGAAGTGCGAACTTATGCTATACTTGCTGTTACTCGCGCACTAAGGGTACAAACAAGGTACAAAGCTGAATGGAAGTGCGAACTTATGCTATACTTGCTGTTACTCGCGCACTAAGGGTACAAACAAGGTACAAAGCTGAATGGAAGTGCGAACTTATGCTATACTTGCTGTTACTCGCGCACTAAGGGTACAAACAAGGTACAAAGCTGAATGGAAGTGCGAACTTATGCTATACTTGCTGTTACTCGTGCACTAAGGGTACAAACAAGGTACAAAGCTGAATGGAAGTGCGAACTTATGCTATACTTGCTGTTACTCGCGCACTAAGGGTACAAACAAGGTACAAAGCTGAATGGAAGTGCGAACTTATGCTATACTTGCTGTTACTCGCGGCTCCGCCCGCGTGGAATTCAGCTGACTCTCCCTGTCCAACTACGCTCGTGATATAGGTACTTTGAACCTCCTTTAACCCACAGGTACCTACATATGCCCATAATTTAACAGATCTATACTAATAAGTAGTTGTAAAGTGGTCGTGTTTGCTAGAGAGATACATAAAACAAACTTTGGTTGTGATATTATTAGCGATTTTACTGGATGGAGAGTTTTAGCATTATACGACAGCAGGTTACGGTCTCTGTACGATAACTTGCTCCTAACCCATACGCGCGATGCTCATCGTACGCCATCATCATGCAATGCCGCCATCGCTAATAGATTGCAGGGGAGATGAACATCAACGACTCAAGGCTATCCTGTTGAAGGTAACCTCGGTCTCTGCTATGACAAGTCTCTGGTCTACCAAACTGGCTCATTACATGTGACACGCTTTCAGGCATCCCATTTACGGTACCACGCAACCAATCATCAGCGAACACGCGACATAACATATCATGAGATTAATTATTAACTTAATACGGTTATGCCTACATTAAATTACTCAACCCGGGGTAGATTACATATGAAATATACAAATAACACAAACTGTGTGATAATAACTATATTGAATAGATAGTATGCAATCAACTCACCGCTTCCGTAGAGTCTCAATAGAGCCACGCTATAACTTACTCAAAGTCTCCCACGCCTAAACCCCGTACCTCACGTCAGATCGCCAACCGCCCTCGACCCCCTACCTCCAACCGACTGTCTCGAACCTACGCTCTGTCCAACCCCATAAAAAATCTCTCCAAGACGTTCCCTTGCCTTGTTTTTACAAAACCTGTACGTGTTTTACGGATTTCTTTCGTAACAACTAACGTCCTATTAGTTTCTTTAAAGTATCACAAAAAACAATGACCATCGCTTCAGGATCCAACACAAAAGGTCTTGCTTTATCTGATTTATGGAGGGTCAAATAGCAACGATGTGAGCCAGTTGACTACAAGTGGACGCCCGCTATTAAATATCAAAATACCAACGTAATAAAGATGTAATTTAGGGCTTATTACTTTACCATTGTTGAGTAATTGGTGTACCATCACACTTACAATCCGTAGATAGTAGTTTTTATTTATTTATTTATTTATTCATTACATACATACAATGTCATTACGGGGCAGACCCAATGCGACAGAGTAGCAACATAATTATAATAATTACAATTTCATACACAATCATGCTTCAAAAACTATTAAAACTTCAATAAAATCATTCTTAACTATTCAAAAACTATATAATAATTTTCACAACAATTAATCTTTAAAGAAGATACAATTACCATTTCAAATATTATTCATGAGCATGTCATATCAGAAATAATAATATAATTCATTTAACAATATAGATAATAATTCAGTTAATGATGTCAAAATAATAATTCAAATAGTAATGTCAAAGTAATAATTCTATTAATAAAGTCAAAATAATAATTCTATTCTCAAAGTCAAAATAATAATTCAATAAATAATGTCAATTTAGTCATTCAATTCAATTGTCAAAATTACATATTTAATGTCAAGTTCACAATAATTTAATGTCAAATGATGAAAATTCAATTTACAATTTAAAAATATATATGTACTTTTTATTTATTTATATATTTCTGAAAACATCTATCTTTACAGGTTGTTACCAATACGATAGTGTTAATCTGTCTAATTATTATAATAACAAATTATTTTTAATGCTATCATTGTGAATCCACTCAGCGAACAACAGAATAGGTCTATCTCCTCCGCAATGTTGTTGAGTGTGCGCAGAGCTCGCGTCAGCGGCGCCTCGCTCAGCAGGTTGGTGCGCCCGCGCGGCACCGCCAGCAGCGGCGGCCGGCGGCGCCGCCACACGTACCTATCCGGGACGCATAGGCTGATTTGCTCTAATAAGTCTGTATTCTGTATCTCACCCTTTAATACCCTGAATAGGTATGAGACAATTTTGAGTTCCCTCCTAACTTTTAGTTCATTATATCCGACCATACCCAGAACAAATAACGTCGGGTACATTAACGGATACAATGGGTATACTCCATATTTTCTTAGATATAAAAATCTTATAAATTTATTTTGCACTCGCTCCAACATGAGGCTATATTTAACTTCATGTGGGGCCCAGATGATTGCGTTACTTTCTAAATGACTTCTTACCAACGCGTTATACAATGAAGAAATTGTATTTAGGTTTTCGAAGTCCTTTACTGTTCTTAAGACAAAACCTAAATTCCTATACGCTTTTTTACAACATTTAACAATGTGATCACTAAACCCTAGCTCAGCATTAAGACTAACCCCTAAATCCCTAACCTCGGTAACTCTTACCATCTGCGTACCATCTACCGTATAATTATACGAGACGGGTGCGTGCTTACGCGAGAAGGTGATTGCCACGCACTTTGAGGTATTAAAGTGCAAGAGATTATCTTTACTCCAGGCTACCACCCTATCTATGTCTTTCTGCAACCTCTTGCAGTCTTCCAAGTTATTTACAGGGAGGGAAAGCTTAAGGTCGTCTGCGAACATTAAGCATTTCGCATCTTGGACCACTCCGGGTAGATCATTAATCATTATAATGAACTCCAGTGGTCCAAGGTTACTCCCTTGACTTACGCCGGACCTGGTAAAATATGGCTCCGATACTTGCCCCCCGTATTCCACGTACTGCTGCCTATCTTTCATATAACTGGCAAAAAAATTAAGCAAGTGTGGGGTGAAGCCCATGCTAGCTAGCTTCTTCAGTAGTACATCATTATCTACCAGGTCAAATGCTTTTCGGTAGTCGAAGTATGCCGCATCAACTTGACCTCCTCTATCAACCACCGGAACTACCTCTGATACATAAGCGAGCAGGTTACTAGTGGTGCTTCTCTTCGGTCGGAATCCATGCTGGGCACCTGTGAGCTGTGGGCTCACTTGCATCAGTATACCACTATGAATAGCTGACTCGAATACCTTCGCTGGGCTAGACAGCACTGCAACTGGTCTGTATTCATCCACCCTTGAACCTGAGCTGCCTTTCGGCACTGGTACGACCCTGGTCAACTTCCACCTGTCTGGAAACACCATTGCCTGTAAGCATTTATTGTAGATGTGGAGCAATGGCCCCGCGAATACTGACCGACAATCCCTAAGAATGTAAGGTGGGATGCCGTCAGGTCCCACTGAACGCTTTGGTTTGAGTTTTTGCAGCGCGCGTTCGACATCCGGTAACTGCAGTCGGTCCAGATGTATTCTCGCTCCAGCATTCTCGCCCCCGGCCTCCGCTATCGCCGTATGTACATTAAGCTTCGGTGTCGCGGTGCTATATACGGAATGGAAGTAATCCGCGAACTCCCTAACACACTCATTACTTGCCAGTACCACCCCGTCCTTTAAAATCATTTGTGGGTTCCTTGAACTTCGTTGTGATTTAATGAAATGCCAAAAAGACTTAGGATCCTTCTGGAATTCGTTTTGAATGCGGTCTTGATATTTTTGTCTAGCCCCTCGTATCTTATGTTTTACCCTAGCCCTACACTGAGCGAAGGCTTCGTAATCACTATTTAGTCTGCTCGATTTATATCGCTTATGAAGTACAGCTTTCAATTTAATGTCGCGAATTATTTCAACCGTGTACCACTCGGGGTAAGTGTACCTCGAGTTTACACGAATTCGCTTTTTCCTGGGAACACAGTCCTGGATAATGGAGTTTATACTATCGTAGAAAAAATTTAAACTCATTTCTAAATTTAAATCATATAAGGGAGACCAATCAATGGCCCCTATTTTTGAATACAAGGAATGGAAGTCTGCTTTATTAAAGTTATATCTTTGAAATGCCTCGTTCGTGTACTCACCAGAATTATACAGGTCTTCATATGGCAGCGCCCCCGAGTCGACGCCGGCCCGGCCGCCACCGGGCGGGCGAACCATAACCTCGAGCGGTGGATGTTGCACATCAACTTTTACCAGCGGCTTTGCCTCGCTCACCACTACACCCCCACATTCCGCGAACGTGCTAAGCACTTGGTCCAGACACCTACCAATACAATTACCTATACTGTTGCAGTGGGTGAATCCACAATACGCCACAAAATATTCGTAGTAGTTATTTATATACTCGGAACAAGAATATAAATTAAAATCTCCGACTACTATTATTTCACTATAACTGTTACAATACTGCTCAATCAATCTAAATAACAGTAAATATTCATTTTCACTACTATTCGGTGGGATATAACCCCCCACACTCAAAAAAAATAAAAATCTATTATGTCGGTATACCGTAGCACAAACTAATTCAAATACATGATTGTCAATGTTTACGTCGTCAATCGCTGACACTCGGCGAAGTTCGAAACCCTGTGTGGCCACGAGACACGCGCCGCCCTGCTTACGCCCATCTGCGCGGTCGCATCGTAGAATTTTGTAGCCTGGAGGAATAAATTCTGAGTCATTTATGGACTCATTGCAGCCTGTCTCCGTGATAGCAAATAAGTCTGCGCTTGAGGATGCAATACCCAAATAGAAATCTTCCAATTTTGTGCGCAGCCCTCGTACATTTTGATAGATTATTTCAATATATCTATTGGTTTGGTTTTGTTTTATCATGTGATCTGCGAAACCACACCCACTCACAGTACACAGTGTGATGATAAACAGCCCATGTTACAGACACTTAAATTCATACCAATATCCGTTATTGATTTAATAATGAATATTGATACCAATTATATACCAAGGCAAAGGTACAAAAACCCGTACAGCACGATCACATTGAGTATAGGTTAGGCTAAGTTCAGATGAACGCGCGACGACGCGCGCTGCCGCGTGATTCACCTGTTCAGATGGCGGCGGCTTGCGCGCGACAGTCTAGCGTGAACATTCAGTGAGAACCACGTCCAGTGGAGGAGGCAATTTGCTTGTGGGTTTTAAAGCGCAAACTGTGACGTCGCCGTCGAAAGCAAAGACGATACTGGGTGCACCCTATTTTAAGTCAAAGCCTTTTTTAAGCTTGTTTGTGAATTTTTCCCAAGACCTTCTGTTTATTATTCTATTTGAATAGTCCTTCGAGTTAAGATTCCAAATAACATCTCTTTTTTCAATTTCGTCTGTTAGTAAATCCATTGCTATGTCGTCCTCCATTTTTTCGTCGCTTCTTGCGTCCGTCCGCCTCAGACCGCGCAGGTCAACTGAACAGGTCGATACAGGAGTTTAGATCTTAAACCGCGCGTCAGCGCGCGGTGGTGCGCGGGTCAACATGTTGCGCGCGGTGCATGGCGGTGCGCGCGGGCACGCGCGGTGACGCGTGGTCATGTACACAACAACGTTGATTTGTTACCAATTATATACCAAGGCAAAGGTACAAAAACCCGTACAGCACGATCACATTGAGTATAGGTTAGGCTAAGTTCAGATGAACGCGCGAACACGCGCGCTTCCGCGTGGTTCACCTGTTCAGATGGCAGCGGCTTGCGCGCGACAGTCTAGCGTGAACATTCAGTGAGAAGGAGGCAATTTGCTTGTGGGTTTTATCCCGCAAACTGTGACGTCGCCGTCGAAAGCAAAGACGATACTGGTTGCACCCTATTTTAAGTCAAAGACTTTCTTTAAGCCTGTTTGTGAATTCTTCCCAAGACCTTCTGTTTATTATTCTACTAGCTTTTTCCCGCGGCTCCGCCCGTTTGTTTTTGATGTCCTATTTTTCTGCACCCCTTTGGACCCTAAACTTTCATTTAAAATAAACCCGATGAAAATTGGTTGGGAAGTTTTTGAGTTATAAGCGATACGCTAACGTATTATTATAAGGGATTTGAATAGTCCTTCGAGTTAAGATTCCAAATCGCATCTCTTTTTTTAATTTCGTCTATCATTAAATCCATTGATATGTCGTCCTCCATTGTTTTCGTCGCTCCTTGCGTCCGTCCGCCTCAAACCGCGCGGGTCAACTGAACAGGTCGATACAGGAGTGTAGATCTTAAACCGCGCGTCAGCGCGCGGTGGCGCGCGGGTCAACATCTTGCGCGCGGTGCATGGCGGTGCGCGCGGGCACGCGCGATGACGCGCGTTCGTTTGAACTTAGCCTTACCGTTTATATTGATCTTGTACCGCGCGGTTCGTAGTTCCGCGCGGTACCGCGCGGCCATATGAACTAAGCCTTAACCGCGCGCCGAGCCAACCGCGCGCCGTCGCGCGTTCATCTGAACTTAGCCTTATGGAAAATAAAAAATTCAAAAATTATCCAATTGTAAGAGCGTTTTCACATTCATCCGATATCGATGTTGGACGCCGATAGCCCACATCCGATAGCACCTTGTGCTGTTTTAACATTTATCCGATAAAATCGGCCCAATACGGCCATTTGCTCGAAAGCACACACTAGTTAGGAATGGTAGGGATGAAAAATAAAGAAAAATTGTGCAAGGAATTTTAAACCTTATTGACATGACATGGTATCGACAAAATAGTGGTGTTGGCTCCGATAACCGTTATCGGGCCGGACAATGTGAAAGTGAGATACATAATTTCATTCATTTCACTTCCTCCGATATCGGACAATGTGAAAACGCTAGTAAGAGCGTTTTCACATCTACATCAACAAATGTCAATACCTACATAGTGCTATGAAAGGATTAACGGTCGGCCAACACTTGGGCACAATAGTGGAAAAATCATATCTGCGATTTATTTGTCATTTTAAATTGTTTTTTTTCTTTTTCTTTTACATTGACTTTTAAGGATTTGTCTTTGTTGATTTATGAAAATATATGTAGATAAATATGCGTTAATTTTGTTTGAATTAGAATGTTGATTTTTTCACAACTTCAAGACGATATCAGAGTTGAATATTGATAGTGTGTAATTTCAACTATCAAGTTCAAGCATTGATCAGAAAAAGGCTTTAACAGAGAGTCATACAGATTTTGTTTGTACAGTGGGTTGCATATATTTACGGTTTTCAGGCAGGGTCAGGGTATATGTCGGTAGCTATAATAGAGATAGCCCATTGTTTAAATCGTTGCTAAACGAAATAAGAGTGAGTGACTAAAGGTTCACAAAACTGATCAATACAATTAACAATTATGTTTATAATTTAATACTTTATGATATTACTACATGTTTTTATAACCAACCACTACTAAAAAGTTGCAATAAATCAACGGATCTCGCTAAGCTTTGATGGTACCCTATCTATTTTAATTTGTTTTTGTGCTTCTGCTCTCTTAACACCACTATTAATCATATTTGAGAAGTCTTTGCATTAGGGCGTACTTCCTAGCTTGTGGAAGATAGCCAGAGTCTAACTCACCAGTGTCACCAGTGTATAACTCTGGGGACAAGGATGTACGCAGATTATCACCGGGCACGGTAGCTTCGGGCGGTATCTGCATCTGATGGGTATAGAGCCAACGCCCGAGTGCCATCACTACGACGCGAGCGTGGACTCGGGGCTGCACACGTTCACCGAGTGCCCGGCGTTTGAGACGCCGAGGCGGGAGCTTGTGGCGGCCCTGGGGGTGAGAGTGCTCACGCTCTCCACCCTGCTCGCGGCGATGATCCGCTGTGCGGATGCGTGGGCGGCCAACGCCTCCTTCTACGAGCAGGTCATGCTCGCGAAGGAGACAGCAGAGCGGGCGCGGCGTGATGAGCGAGAAAGGCTCGCTGACATCGCTGCACGCGCCCGAAGGCGGCTCGGGCGTCGGAGGGCGCAAACTGACCTCCGCCCCCATGAGCGCGGGCCTGAGGGTGACGGGTAGAGCCGCTCGTCACCCTAGCAGAAGCAGGCCAGGACGATGCGCGCCTCCCCACACCGGGGTTGAGTCGGGGACCGCGTGGTCCCCCCCTTCCCGAGGAGGGCCAGACCGAGAGGGATGGCCCTGGGTCAGCCGGGGTGCGAGGGATATGTCGCATGACAACCTCAACTTCGGCCTAGCACTACGACCCAGAGACGGCGTGCGGTTTAGTCGGTTCGATTCCGACATAACCTCCCCCTCCGGCTTTCCCGCACGTAAAAAAAAATAAAAAATAAAAAGGTGACAAGGATGTGTTTTGAACTACAGGCCTATCTGTACTCTAAACTAAACCTATTTGCCAAAATATTTGAGGGCTTTGTCTATGCCTAAACGTCAAAAGTCTTCTAACCGCCTAGAAAAAGGTTTTCTTCAGAAAATCAAAGTTTATTTTGTTGGTTTTTACCTAATAACGATTAAAATTCGCTGTCGCGAAGATTGAACGGATCGCACGGTATCCAATCATTTGACAAAAAACGAAAGATAAATCTGCATTTGACAAACAACGTTTGACAAAATTCTAGTTGATAAACTTATCATTTTACAAACTATTGTTGAATAAAGTACCCATTAGACAAAATATTTATTTGGAAAAATTTCATTATGACTTAACATCATTTCACAAATCTATCTATCGATTTTTTTTCATGTTCAGCGTCATCAATTAACGCGAAAAGACACGTAACAAAGGAAATGTCATTAAGGTCGAAAATTGCTTGCAGTCGCTGTTTTTGTCTTTTTGTGATCCGATATCGGGGCAACACAGTGATGTTGGCTCCGGTAATATGGCACCGCCATTTTCAGCACAAAGGTACTAAATTTTGATCTAAAATGAACCGAGCACAAGAAAAGTTTACACGAGATAACTTCTCGTCGACCAAATGAAAGACGGGAGACTAAACTTTTTAAATGTCAAAATTTGAGTAAATAAGGGCACGTATGTTACAATTTGCAGACATTAAGTAGAGATGATTTCTCGAAGTCAAGTTATGTCGACAGTTGACAGATTATGTCTACAGTCAAACTTTGCTAGTAAGTCTATTGGGATCAAAATTCCCAGTAGATCTACTGAGATTTTAAAGTAAGTCTAATGGGATGAAAATTCCCAGTAGTACTATTGGTAAGACTAGACGGTAGTACTACTGCGAATAGGCCGAAATTTGCCATGTTACCAACAGTCGATATCGACATAAAACGGCAAAATGCCTCGAGATAGCTATCTCGTGGCGCGCATGTTAGCCTTGCATGTTACCAACAGTCGACATATCGACATAAAACGGCAAATGCCTCGAGATATCTATCTCGTGGCGCGCATGTTAGCCCTGCATGTTACCAACATACAACGATATCGACATAAAACGGCAAAATGCTTCGAGATAGCTATCTCGTGGCGCGCATGTTAGCCCTGCATGTTACCAACAGTCGACATATCGACATAAAACGGCAAAATGCCTCGAGATAGCTATCTCGTGGCGCGCATGTTAGCCCTGCAAGCATGTATTGAGCCCACGACAACATGGATTTGTAACTGGAAGGTCAACTCACTCTAATCTATTCTCTTATACAACATATTTATGTATATCATTCAATGATAAAGGGCAGGCTGACTCTGTATATACTGTTTTTTCCAAGGCATTCGATCGAATGGATCGTTTTGTACTACTTGTGAAGACTCAACACGTGGGAATACACGGGAACTTTCACAGATGGTTAACCTCTTACTCATTGAACCGCACCCATTTCGTCGCACTTAGTGAATATGAATCTGTACCGCTTTCAGCAACATCGGGGGTGCCCCAGGAGTCAAATCTAGGCCCTTTATTGTTTTTGGTATTACCTTGTAAATGATTTGCTGTGCAAAATTAAAAGTAAATGTCTGGCATATGCAGACGATATTAAGGTATTCAGATGTATTTAATATCTGATGACCGAGATTGTGAGGCCCTTCAAACTGATATCAATACTATTTCTGGTTGGTATGATGAAATTTCTATGGCTCAGAACATTAGCAATTATCAGATTATTATGTTTACCAAAAGTAGGACTCGTTTCAAGTATTTATAATGTCCAAGGCAATCTCCTAGATAGAGTTAATATGATTCGTGGCTTGGGAGTAATATTCGATTCTGAGATGGCATTTAGACCTACACTCTTTCATCCTTAAAATCTCCCAACCATTCAGAAAACTGAGTCCATATACAAAACATATACAGACCGACTAGAGTCTATACAAAGACGGTTTGTTAGAGCCCTATGTCCGAAACATGGTCTCAGGGCGTAGAATAAACCTGTACGAACAACGACTTAATCACGTTCAGATGGTGAGTCTTGAGAGCAGGAGGGGGATGAGTGACCTGTTCATTCTGCACAGCATAGCAAATGATTCACTTGACAGTTATCTCTTAAACGAATTAGACATCATGGAACCAATGCGTTCTGTGCGTGTCCCACAACTTTTCACAATACCGACAAGTAACAACAATGTATCGCAGAATGGTCCGCTCGGTATTATAATTGTGTGTGCTCTCGTGTTGATATTTTCACAATGGTTTATTATAATAATATATATTTATTTATTCAGACAATGGTCTAAATTGTAAGTACACATAAATCTTATAAGCTAATGTTAGTAATTACAATTAAAACATGTTCTTATAAAAACCTAAGACGACCACGGCGCCACAGGTTTATGTAGTCGCAGCCAATGTCGCCACATAGCGCTGTCCCAGCGCAGCGGTAGTATGACCACCAAGGAACGCTCGGTCTGCCACAGTGTTAATAATGTTGTTGGGGCTGTCGCGCAACCTGCGCATGATAGAAGCGCATCTTTTATGCAGGATGGCGTGGAACCCGTCTACTGCCGCCTCGGTGAACATGCCGGACGCGCTACAGTAGCGCGGCAGCCCCATCAACACCCTGAACGCGTCATTGTACTGCACGCGCAGGGCGCTGTATGACCTTTGTTTATAGTTAACCCACAAACTGCACGTATTAAAGGACTGGCAAAACGCCTTAAAAAGTGTGACCTTTACCTGCTTTGTGCAAATTTACGGGCCAACATGTTACATCGGACAGCCAGCGCCCTACGCTCACGCTTGATGTCCAAGTCATCACTTAGGTCGTCAGAGACCCAGTGACCCAGAAATTTAAAACTCGTGACTTGTTGTGGTTGTGTGTATCTATATAGTTTTGTGCCCGGCATAAATACAAGTGCTTCACTTTTTGTACCCTTATATCTGAGCCCATCGGCACCCGCATACCCCTCACAGATCTTAAGCAGGCTCATCATGCCGCTAATCGATGGGCTCAGCAACACCATATCATCAGCATAACTTATATTATTTACGCATACTCCGTGTACAAGAAAACCTAGATAAGTATTGCTGAGCTCAACAATCAACTGGGTAATATACAGGCTGAAAAGTCTGGGGGATGTCAGGCCTTCTTGTCTCACCCCACACCCCAGCCCGAACGTACCCGATAATTTAATGTGTTATTGTTATATGTTAATGTGTTAGATCTATTGAAATCTTATCTGAATAACAGAAAACAGTACACAGAGATAGCTAGAATAAATACTGTAACAAAACATGAAGAAATACATCAGTCAGATCAGACAAATGTCATTAATGGTGTTCCTCAGGGCAGTGTAATGGGCCCGTTGCTCTTTACACTATATATACCAATAATATATACCAAAATCTACTCGTCATCACATGACGGTGTTTGCAGATGACAGTACATTGACAATTTCTAAAGATAATAATGACATAATTAAATATAAAAAACTGACTTCTAAAATTAAATGGTTGGACATTAACAATTTAAAAATTAACCTACAAAAAACTAAAATTATGCATTTTAACCAAAGAGTAACTTCACATGGAATAGATATAAAATATCAGAATAATATAATTGAAAACGTTAGCACGACAAAATTTCTTGGATTGACAATTGATGAACAGATTAACTGAAAATCACACATAGATCAGCTCTGTAAGAGAATATGTAGTTCTGCCTATGCTTTACATACGCTCTCCAGCATTGTTAATAGAGATGCTCTAATAATAGCCTATCATGGTCTCGCTGCACCTCTGTTACGATATGGAGTTATCTTCTGGGGTAACTCCACAGATAAAGAAGTTGTGTTCAAGGCACAAAAGAGATGCATTAGATCAATGTTTAAATTGAAAACTACAGATAGTTGCAGGGCTTACTTTTAGGACTACAAAATTTTAACACTACCTAGTCTGTATATTTTTGAAGTTGCTATGTTTGTTAAATGTAACCTGCATTTATTTCCTGCAACAGTTCCCCGAAACAGGAAGGATAACACAAAGCTTCGTTTGCACAGGGCAAAGACGGCCTTTTTGCGCAATAGCATTATTTGTATGGCGCCTATAATCCATATGACTACTGCTGGAAAATAATTTTATATTATTTGTTATTGCATAAAATGCAAACCATTTTAATATTTCCTGGAGATCTGTCGTACATACGGAGAAAATCAATGTTAAAGTTTGAATTGAAAAATTACGCGCCAAAACGCAATTTTTGCTATGGCGCCTGGTTGCTCTGACAGATGACGTCTCACATAAGTAAACAACAAACTGTTGAAATAGTTTTGCAATTTATTGCATATATAATGGTTTATAAGTGGTGTGTTGCACCAAAATGTACAAGTACATCGATAAAGACTCCGGAAGAACTATTTGTACCTGTTCCGATAGATCCTGAGAGACGAAAAAAGTGATTGAGTGTAGCTCGTTGAAACCCTGAAAGCATTGGACCTAATTCAAGTGTTAAGTGTTAAGTGTGTAGAAAATAGGTACTTACGCTGCCGTTTTTACATTTTTAAGTTCCGCTGCATAAAAATCTGGATTATTTCTAAAAAATTGTCCAACCATAGTCGCATGTACTTTGGGTAAGTTACTGCTGTCAGCTCGCACAAAATTTCTCTCCATTTTATGCACAGAACTTTAAATAAACAAAACTGTAATAGAACGACTGGGAAATAACGTAAATAACACGTAGATCGCACGATCAATATAAAGAAAAACAGAAAGCATGCACTGAAACTAATGTTTACTTCTGTGTGACATCATCAGAGTTGCAACCAATCACAGAGCGTTTTCAAACACGTGATTAAACCACATTAAAAAAAAATCATTTATGTTTTTTATACAGAAAATGACCTTATTTTTTCAGAACATCAATAAAATATGGTTTTATACATTACATTTTATTAGGATGACAACAAATTGTTCCATATTTTAAACACAGTCAAAATGCCTATTGTATGCTACAAAACTGTACCTACCACTATATTGTAATGTGTTCTTTCTTTCTTTCTTTTTGTACCATACAATAAAGAGCTTTTTCATTCATTCATTCATTTCATTCATTTATAAAGTAACTCTGTCTGTCTGTATGTTACGCTTTCACGCCAAAACCACTGAACCGATCTTGATGAAATTTGGTACAGAGGTATTAGAGCTTGAGAGCGGACATAGGCTACCTTTTGTTGCGAGAAAGGGGGTTTAAGGGAGGTAGTAGAGCCATAGGATAAAAGTTTATATGAAAGTTTGTCATTTTTGACGATATCCTGATGAAATTTGGCACAGAAATAGATTAAAACTTGGAAACGGATATGGCTACCTTTTATAGCGAAATAAGGGGTTTAAAGGGGAGGGGTAATAGGGAATGAAATTTTTATTTTTAAATATCCTTATGAAATTTGGTACAGAGATGTATGTAAGCTAGGGATCGGACATTTTATCGTGATAAAGGGGGTAGAAGGGGGGATAGGGTTAGGGGATTAAAGTTTGTCATTTTTCAATCACGCTGAAAAGGGGTGAATAGGGGATAAATAGTAAGAATTTGTTTTTAATATAGGTATCCTCATGCAATTTGGAACAAAGGTGGATTGGAGCTTCGGAACGGACATATACGAGTAACGAGCCAAATATAGAAAAGAGTGGAGAGGCGAGTAGAGATTGTTATAGGGGCGCGTGTAGGCGTATAGAGGTCAAATAGAAACTCCAGTGGAGTCGACTACAGGGGCGAGTAGATATGCGACTAGAGAAGCCAGTGTAGAGTCGGGTATAGAATCAAGTGAAGTGCAGTAGAGAGTCGAGTAGAGAGGCGAATAGTGAGGCGAGTAAAGAGACGAATCTAGAGGCGAGTAGAGATTGAATAGAGAATAGAGTAGAGATTCGAGCAGAGCGGTGAGTAGAGAGGCAAATAGATAGGCAAGTGGGGAGAGTCAAGTAGAGAGGCGAAAAGAGAATCGAGTGGATGAGCGAGTAGATATGCGCGTAGGGAGGCCAATGAAAAGGCAATTATAGAGTAGAGTACAGATTCGAGTAGAGAGGGGAGCACAGAAGTCAGTAGAGAGTCGAGGACAAATTCAAATATAGAGGCGAGTAGAAAGTCGAGTAGAGAGTCGAGAATAGAGGCGAGTAAATAGTCTAGGACAAAGTTGAGTAGAGAGGTGAATTTAATGCTCAATAGCGTCGGCTCAACATTAAGAGATAACCGACATCCACGCGGGCGGAGCCGCGGGCAAAAACTAGTATTTAATAAATTGCCTAAAGATTGGAAGGAGATGAATTGCAACGCATTTAAAATAATATTGAAAAAATTCTTACTGCAAAAAGCATACTGCAATGTTAAAGAATTTCAAGATGAACAGGTTGTGACATGAGATTTGACATTTTACGTATCTATGTATTGACATTAGCACTTCATTGTACCATTATTATTATTATTTTGACATTTTCTGGCATAACATTTAAAGCAATGAAATATTTTAATTGATTACCTTACTTGACATTTTGATTTTCACTCATATGTATTATTTGAATTATTGTTTTTTTTTTCTGGATATAAATATTAATAACATTTGTACGCCGCCACACGCGCGGCTGAATATGTTGGACATAATTACTAAATTACATCTTGCATGCACATGTATGTAAGTATAACACATGTTTAATACAAATAAATATGATTTGATTTGATTTGATTTAGAATCTAAAAGGACTTTGCGTAATCTAAAACGACTCTCTTTCTTTTTTCTTTCATTGGATAGGATAAACTCTTCGTTCAATGTAACTGATTGTAAGTAATTTATTTGTATCTCAGTGATGGTTACTGTGTTGACTGGCACTGGAAGTAAGTGGACGTCAGATTTAAAGTGTGTTGTGGATTGTTGAATTTTAGTCTAAAGAGTCTGATATCTGATTTTGTACCTTTTTAAATAACTAAAATAAATTAATAAATAAATACACAAATTAACACTACTCAGAAAAATACAGAAATTATCCACTTATTTGTTCAAACCAGTGACAAAAAATTATTGATTTTAATACTAAAAATATCTATCTGACTGCTAATGTAATTATTACAAAACACGTGCGATAAATATACGAATGCTGCTCAAGATTAGTTCGGGAAGTCGGCGTTACAAAGGTTTTCATACTTAGGAGACGGCCCGCAAACGTTACCCTCTCTAACCTTCCCGTCGCTTAAAACGCTGCTGTACTGCTTCATGCCGATTATTTATGTATTTTATAAGTAGGGCTCCATACGGGGCTGCTGTACTCCACTAAACTACGAACATAACAATAACAACGTAATATTGATTAACACTGATGGATCTTTGAAAATAATGGTTTGTCAAATAACGCAACCAGT
Source organism: Eilema caniola (assembly GCA_949126895.1). Taxonomy (NCBI): domain Eukaryota; kingdom Metazoa; phylum Arthropoda; class Insecta; order Lepidoptera; family Erebidae; genus Eilema; species Eilema caniola. The sequence continues at coordinate 29,478,509 of OX421464.1, forward strand.
GAGCCTACTCCACTTCACAGTGTAATCAACATGCTCTCGAAAGTCCAACCTTGCATCCATTATGCCACCCAAATCTCTTATACTCGAAACCTCACTATTTCTTGTTCCATTGAACTTATAGCAAAGGATTATGAATTCGTCAAACATGAATGAGCTAAGAGTGCGCTTGCATCCTCCATGTCTCCCTGTTCTTAATGCTCTCTATAGGTATATGCGGCACGGGCAATGACGTTCTCTGTGTGTTCGCAGCTGGTGGTGCGTGCTGGCGGCGCTGACGGCGCTGGCGGCCGCCGGGCAGCTCGCCGACCGGCAACAAGGTTTGTTTGTCTTTTTAACTGAGCCTTTGAATGGGGTGGTTCTTGGTGTATGTGCTATGGCATAACGGTAGTAAGTACGACTGCCAAGGCTGAGGTGGCGGGTTCAATTACCAGTCGCTGCAAATATTTGTATTTAGCCTCTTTCCAAGAAAAATATGTATGTTTGTACCTAATGTTTATCCAGAATCGAGAACTCATGCCACAACTTCGTTAAATAAAGTCCACAGATACCACCACACCAGGGCTAGCGATGACGCAGTTGGCGTAGTTGGAATATTGTGTACGAAGGGAGGGGGAGTGTTACAGGTTGTTCTGCATAGTTAAGGGAGAAGTTGAAGGAGTTCATCAGAACAATCGCCGTGTTAATGTGGCAGTGGTGAAATACAGCCAGAGAGGTAACGTCTGGATTCTAACGATTCTGTGTTAGTAACTCGAGGACTCTGAATAGAGGACGCTGAAATCTTTTTGATGGAGTCTATGTTAATTTAAATACAAACAATCCCAGTGATGAAAACAGTATTCTACGATGAGCGATAGGATGTAAAAACCGTTAACTAATGAACATTGATAAATCTGGATATACGATTCCCGGTAGTTTAGCCCTGCATATATTAGTCAGTACTGTAGGAAAACTTACTTCATAATATAAATAATTTAAAATAGGTACAACGAGTTCACTTAATACATGGTTTGAATTACAGAAGTGAACAAACCTTAATCTATTCCGAACTTAAAGCGCACGAAGTCGCTGGCAAAAGCTAGTAACTATATAAAATCCTTTGGCCTGAATGACTGAGGTATCACCTAAAAACCTAAAATACCTTCAATGGTCCGCGTCCGTTTAGCGTGGCTATAGATATTTCGTCGGTTAGTACTAAAAACTCAAACGAGAATGCTCCACGGCAATGCTATGTAATGATATCGCGCCGACGGATGCGATCGTGGACAGATTGGTGCGACGCGGGGACTTCTGTATCCAGTAGAGTGTTGGTTAGTTTTGCACCGATTATTTTTGTAACTAGTTACTTCTGTATACAGTAGAGTGTTGGTTAGTTTTGCACCGATTATTTTTGTAACTAGTTACTTCTGTATACAGTAGAGTGTTGGTTAGTTTTGCACCGATTATTTTTGTAACTAGTTACTTCTGTATACAGTAGAGTGTTGGTTAGTTTTGCACCGATTATTTTTGTAACTAGTTACTTCTGTATACAGTAGAGTGTTGGTTAGTTTTGCACCGATTATTTTTGTAACTAGTTACTTCTGTATACAGTAGAGTGTTGGTTAGTTTTGTTAGTTTAATTATAAATTTGCATGGGCATATGAAAATAAAAAAGACGCAACGATTATTATATTGCCTTCTCTTTTTATCTTGCGTGTAAGCCATACCTATCCTTTACTCTCGTTTCCGAGTCGTCTAACGTTATTTGGTTATAACGTGTAACCATAATCATTCTAATATAATTCTGTTGAACGAAACGCTAACGCGTGTGTGAGTGTGAACTGCGTACGTAAAAAAAATTTGGTTGCCTGTAAAGTCGGTATACGGGCGAAAGTTTTACGTGACAACGACTTTGAGTGGTAAAATAATTTTAATGTGAATATTCATTCGTATAGTAGGAAGAAGGATGAAATAATAGTAACAATTTAAAAATGTCTGTCTCTCTCGCTCTTAGGCGGGCTAACCATGCCCGAGTGGAAGGGACGCGTGCCTCTCACTCGCTCTCATTGTGAGCGCATAACGTGAGCGGAGCGTAACGCAGTTTCTTGAAGTGTCACCCGGCAAACCAATTTATAAGACGTTGTCACGTCAATAATCGTTACATTTGTGTCTACGAAACTAGTTACACAATTATCAGCCTCGTAACTAGTTACTGAAACCGATTACGTTAAATAACGCTCACCTCTAGAAGGTAGCGTTCGAGGAAAAGCGGACTGAAGTCGTTCCGAACTGCATTATAAACCCCCCTTTAATTTCGCCACAGTGTGCCGCTCCAGCGGCGACGAGGGCGAACGCAGCGTAGCGTTGCTGGTAGTGACGCCGGCGGGCGCGGGCGCAGCCGCCGCCGCGTTGGCCGGATTGGCGGGTGCGGCGCTGCGCGTGCGCGGCGTGCGCTCCCACTTGGTGCGCGCGCCCGCCGCCTGCGAGCGTGCCGGCGCCACGCGCGCCTGCCGCGACGCTGTGCTGCTCGCGCTGGTGGCAGGCGAGGCGCACGCGGCCGTGCTGCCGTTACCGGCGGCGCGCCCGCCCGGCGTGCTGCGCCTGCGCGATGCCGGCCTGGAGGAGCTGGGAGACGCGGCGCCACCGGCGCGCCTCGCCTGCGCGCAGCGCGGCCCGGGCGCGCGCTCGCTGCTCGACTTCGCGGACGAGGCGCTCGCTGCGCGCTACGACCGAGCGTCAGACGACCGGGGGTGAGTGCCGAGCCGACGCGGCGGCGGGGCCAGCGGTTCGCTATTTATTATTTACGAATCGTCATTTCCCAGGTCGATCTGCCCCACCGCCAACTGGACCGTTTACGAGTACGCCCCGGCGTGGTGCGCATCGGGCGCTCCGTGCGCCACGCTGCTGACTGGCTCCGAGAGCGAGGCGCGGGAGCTGGGGGAGGCAGTGCGGCGCCACGGCCTGAGGGTGCGAGTGCGGGCGCGCGACGAGTGCACGTGGCGCGATGCGGGCGCGCCCTCGTCGCGTCCGCTACTGGTGTGCGCTCGCGACCTGGACGCCGACGCGCTGCAACTGACGCCCATGGGAATGCCCCCGTGCAATGCGAGTGACTACGTGTGCCCCTTCGATCCCTATCGTCTCGTCAAGGTGGTGAACTTTCGCGAGCTCGTCTACTCGCCGACCGCCACTCGAATACTGGGGAGATTGGCCGTCACGGAAACCGAGCTGCGGGAACTGACGAGAGGGACGCCGACCGCGGTGGCCTCGCTCGTCGCCACACACCGCGACTGGACCGCGGGCGGTGAGGTGCGAGTGGCCGCGATGATCCCTGCGTCGACGGCGCGCGAGGCGTTCGACGCCGCCGCGCTCCGGGCCGCCGCCGTGCTCGCCGAACGGGACGCTCCGCCCGACGACGCAGTCGCCTTCAAGGTGGAGCTGCTGGACGACGGCTGCGCCGCCACGCGCGCCTTCAAGTACCTGACGGACGCGCCGGGCGCCGAGTTCGGCGCGCTGTCGGGCGTGGCGGGCCCGGCGTGCGGCGCCGCCTTCGCAGACGTGGCGCGCCAGGGCGCCGGCTTGCGCCTACCCGTGCTGGCCTACACGCCGCAAGCGCCGCCACTGGGCGCGCGCCTAGCGCTGCTGGCGGCGGGCGACGCGCGGGACACGGTGCGCGCGTGGGCGGCGCTGGCGGCGGCGCTGGGCTGGCGGCGCGTGGCGGTGCTGAGCGAGCCGGGCACCGCGGCGCTGGAGCTGGCGGCGCTGGGCCTGGACGTGCGCGTACACGGCGAGCTGGCGGCCGACGGCGCCGTGGACTTGGCACACATCGCGCGGGTGAGTCAGGTGACCGGCCGGGCCGGATACCTATCACTCGATCAATCAACTAGCCTATTGTATTCCACTACTAGACATAAGCTTCTCCCAGTATGCGCGTGACTCGTGTGACTCGTTTGCTCTAACCCCCGCCGAAATTTTCGAATTCTATGTTTTAAATAAACTCGCACCATAACCCGCTGCTCTACTTAGGTCATGGAGAACTCCACCGTCAGTGTCCAGGCATCGGCAACGTAAGTTATAATGGGTAGGACGTATTAGTCTGGATACCTTTAACTATAAACAGTGGAAAAGAATAATATCAGCATGAGGCCCGTCGGAATGGAACACGGTGAAACCTACGAAAAAATAATTAGAAACCTATATACAAGTTTAGTGGTAACTCAATGTATTTCTGTCAGAGGGTGTTAGAGGACCCAAAATGCTACAATTTTCATCAATAGTTTTGCGAAAAGAAATGGCTTTTTGAGTTTGTTCCGTTTTAACTTAGAATTGAGCCTACAAGTGCAAATAAAAAAAATCCCGAGTGGGGATTATTCTAATTTATTTTTGTATTTGATACTTTTATAAACCTAAAATAGTATCTAATAAAAACAATGAAAATCTCTTTAAGGCGCTTATAAGAGACGATGTCTTAGAGCGAACGGATGGAGTCTACGAACGTAATAAATGCAGCCCCGCGTCACCATATACACACGACACTAAATGATTATAATATAAAATTATGGGAAAAGATGTAGGTAAAAAAGGTACAGAGTGGACACATCGATGAACCCTACTTCACGTAACTGACTTAGTTCAGTATCAGCACAAACCGCAGTAGAGAATCCGAAAATACCCAGGTCACGATGGCGTCCTAGGCCTTCTCATAGTCCACAAATGTCATACACAACGGCTCATTGTACTCTCGGGTCTTTTATAAACAGTCGAAATTACAAATACTTATACATAGAGACTTTTTATTATAAAAACCTTATTATATCATGTAAGCTACTTCTAAATAAATTACAAGTTGTAGCGGCAACACTGCCATCATATTCCCACCCTTATCCGCAACCATTACATAATCTAGATACCCATCATACTATAGTGCGTCAAGAAAGCCATGAAAATTGAGGGTGGCGCTGCTAGGATTAACCTGGTATATCGTCATACCACGACTGAACAGTCTTGATCTTTTGTATTTTATAGCATAAAACAGAACAATTTCATTATGATAATAAATAAATAAAGGTGAAAAATTTATCACGCTATTTATATTTATTATTAATATATGGAACCGACAATAACGTTAACGGAAATTAACACGATCATGGTATAGGTAAAAACGTACTGTGGAATTGCCTGAAATTTCGACCACATTAACCAACCATGATCAGTAGTGCACGCCCGCCGTCACGTCGCCATCCGTGAGGTAAAAGGTTTTCATTCTACCATTAAGAATGTGAAGATTTCTAGAAGGTGTTTGCTTATTTGGTGAAACGATTCTAGCTATGAAGGCGCGTCTTGTGTTGTCATTTTTATAATGTTTCTTTGTCGATACATATAAATTTACATCAAGATCATCTGGATAATGACGTGCTTTAACATTGTGTTATAGACTTTTTTGTAAATATACCTACATCGCATCTAGAGCTACCATAGCTGTATCGTATGCCATGCAGTTACAATAATGATCGAGCGAAATACTCGTTGTGAAATATGATTAGTCAGGAACAGTACTTTTGTACAGGAAATACACTTCCAATACTACCACTTAGGGTTCGTGGAACTTACTGAGCTCTGGAGATTCTGTCGAAACGATAGTCTCAAAAATTACATAACATAACTCTTGTTTCATTACAAACACACAAATTATTGCAAATTATTATACGCATTACGTTTAAAACAATGATAGAGTATGACAAATGTGTATTATCATTTGACAGATCAAAAGTGACCGTTCACTTTATAGATGGCGTACAAAATCGTTCTTTCTTAATTACTTTATTTCGTGTCATCGCATCGCGCTCTCGGGGAAGCATGATCCCTAGAGAGCGCCTCCCCAGGTGGCGGATGGGAGAATGCTCGCTAACCAACGGTTGTAGGGTAGGAGGGAAATAAAATACTTCCCGCGGACCAACAGGTCGGAGAGAAAACTCCGTGATCAAACCCAGCCACGGAGCTCCTTTGTCATACTTGGAGCAGAGGTCCTTGGCTGTGATGGGCTCTCAGGTCGAAGGGTTCATTAGAGCAGGCGGCGGAAGAACTCCATATGGGTCAGCGGCGAAGTTCAAGTACTTCAAGAAGACTACGACCTTGATGTCAGGTGGCAACCGATCGTAAAATAAAAAGCCAATATCTATACCGGAATGAGGCAAAACAAGAAAAGACAGAATATTTAAGTCAGGTCGTCGCCCTCAAGCGACGGAGAACGAACTGCGAATGATATTTGGGCGTTTCAAAGCGATGAAAAGAAACAGCGGGTCACCGCTCCAATGCCCGAAGTGCGTATAGCTACTTGGAACATAGGAACGATGACAGAACGTAGTGCTGAACCCAGCGCTATTCTGGAAAGACGTCGCATAAATAACTATTGCGTTCAAGAAACAAAATGGAAAGGCGCAAAATCACGGCAAATAGGAAAGGGGTACAAACTCATTTATTATGGAAAGGAAAACACTAGAAATGGAGTAGGAGTTATATTAGACCACTATCGCAGCCAAAATGTAGGAGACATAAAAAGCATCAGTGATCGAATAGTAGCTGTTAAGCTCGCTCTAGAAAATCAGCCATGTCTTAATATCATTTCTGTTTACGCAACACAGGTTAATTGCCCGGAAGACCAGTGAATGAAGTTTCCGTAGCAGAAGTCAGAAAAACAATTTCCAAAATGAAGAACCGTAAAGCTACAGGACCAGACGACATTCCAGTAGAACTTTGGAAGCTCCTTAAACAGGACGGTGAAGTGTGGCCTGCTAGTTTGTTCAACAACATCATTACAATCGAAACCATGCCTGACTCTTGGCGGAAAAGCACACTAGTACCATCTTACAAAAAGAAAGAAGATGAACGCGAATGTGGAAACTACAGAGGTATTAAACTCACCTCACATACTCTCAAAATATGGGAGAGGGTTTTTAAGCGAGCGTCTTCTACAGCATATCACTCTGACAGAAAATCAGTTTGGATTTGTGGCTAGTAAAAGAACTACGGATGCAATCCATGCGGTACGTACTATCATCGAAAAAGCCCAAGCTAATAAGCAAAACATATGGATAGTCTTTATCGATCTCGAAAAAGCCTTCGACCGTGTACCAAGGTCCATATATGGCAGGCACTGAGAGCAAAAAATGTACCAGAATTGTACATAAGACTAATTGCAGACATGTATAAAGATATCCAGACGCATGTGCGAAGTGATATTCAACACCCTTTGATATTCAACATCGTTATGGAATTTCTTACCGTAAAAATACAAATAAACTACTCCGTGGAACCTTTTATAAGTGGACGACATAGCACTAATATCCAATAACCTCCAAGATGTACAAGACAGTCTGGAGCAATAGAGGGAGGCACTTGAGACAAATGGGTTGAGCATCAGTAGAACTAAGACAGAATACATGGTCTTTAACTTCGATCCGGGTAACTCAGCGCAAGCCAACGTCCGGCTAGATGGAGAAGCTCTACCTAGAGTGAGCACTTTCAAGTACTTGGGTTCTGTTATCTCGGTGGATAGATCCATTGAAGCGGATATAGCTCATCGGACCACTTGTGGGTGGAATAAATAGCGTACTCTTATAGGAGCACTCTATGATAGCAAAATGCCAATTAGAACAAAAGGCAAGGTCTATAAAACAGCTGTTAGAACAGCCCTCCTCTATGGCAGCGAGGTATGGGCTGCGAAGAAAAGCCATATATAAAAGCTACACACGACCGATATGCGAATGCTGCGTTGGGCGGACGGAGTTACACTTAAGGACAAGGTGCGCAATGAATACATAAGAAGTACCTTTAAAGTTGCACCAATTGCAGAAAAAATCACGGAGTCTAGGCTGAGATGATACGGTCATATACAGCGAAGACCAGAAAGAAGAAGAAGAAATGCCTTTCCATGACTACAAAGGAAAGAGGGAGGGGAAGGCCCCCCACTACGTGGATGACGAATGTCCGCAAGGAAAGACCAAAGAAGGCTGGCGAAGGACCAGAAGGATTCCCTGTTGGGAAAAATGCCAACTCCCGAAAATTTCACATTGGCACGAGCGCCGCTTCTCGATCTAGAAGTTAACGCGGTTCTATCAGATGCGGTGAAAAACCGAGATAAAAGATTAGAAAAGGCTCAAAATCAACTTGACTCAGGGATTATCGGCCTAGTCAATTTAACTAAAGAATTGATTCACTCAGGCGTAAATAAGATAGATATCATTAAGAAATTGTCGGAAGTGAGCCAAATTCTGTTAGACCTCCATTACCAAGAAACAATGAATAGACGAAGACTTATCCTCTATTAGATAAACACTTTTGGAACACAATCAAAGGCGTAAAAAGGAATAATTACCTGTTCGGAGATAAACTAGGTGAAAATAACCGATACTCCAAGGAAATTCAAAAGTATAGTTTACAAATCAAGAAACCGGTTCCAGCTCGTGTTAATTTACCTAAACCATATAATTCGGGCAACGCCCGAGTTCCTCCTCGCCAACGGAACCACCAGAAGACACAGCGCCGCCCACGGCGAGCCAGTACAACTCGTAATCGACGAGGAGGCACAACAACACGGCGACGGGCGCCGCCGGTGCGCTCGCGCCACAACAACCCACCGTCGGCGTCGGCGTCGAGCAAATTCAACGACCGACGTCATCGATAGAGGTACCTCATGCTGGCCGCATTACAATATTTTTACTATAACTGGGTATCTATAACCGATGATCCGGTTATTTTATCTTTTGTAACAGGATATAAAATTGTTTTGACCAATTTTATTCCACAGTCTATAGAACCTAGTAATAGACCTTCTTTCGAAAGTGGTATGAATCATGCAATTTCGAAACTAATTTCGGTCAATGCAATTTCACCTTGTTGCGATCAAGCTGACCAATTTATATGGAATCCCCTATATTTTTAACGCCTTAAAGCACTGGGGGATTCCGATTTATTTTAAATTCGTAGTTACATTTCAAATGTAAGACATACGCACGGCTTCCAAATTAGTTTCTAAAGGTGATTTATTGGCTGTAATTGACTTAAAAGACGCATACTTTTTAGTACCCATCCATTTTTCACACAAAAAGTACCTATGATTTATTTAGTACCCTTACTGCCTCTTGTCCCGCCTTGAATAATGGATGGGTATATACAAAACGTTTCAAGCGTGAAAAATTTCTCGCTCTTCAGGAATGTAATGATAATTATAATCATAAAATGCACATCAAACATTACCTACAAGACGGCGGCATTACCTACAAGTACGGCTTATTTATTAAGGCTTAGAAATATACACAGATTTCCTCAATGACAGGATGGGGTGCCGCATGTAACGGCGGTGTAACTAGAGGCTATTGGTCTGCCGAAGAAATGATATACCTTATTAATTATCTCGAACTTTTAGCAGCATTCTTAGAATTAAAATCGTATTGTTTAAATAATCACAACATCAATGTTCTACATAGGATCGATAATACTACCGCTTTTTTTTACGTGCGGGAAATCCCCACGGATACCGACCCCTCCGGAGCCGAAGGGGGAGGTTATGTGGACTCGAACCGACCAAACCGCACGCCGTCTCTGGGTAATACTACCGCAATGGCTTACATAAATAAAATGGGCGGTATACAATGCCCTCATTTCAATCAAATTACAAGCGAAATCTGGCAATGGTGTGAAGCTGGAAATATATTTATATTCGGATCTTATATAAAATCGTGTGAGAATATTGACGCAAACCAGGCCTCTAGATATACCAACATCGACACAAAGTGGGACCTTAACAGAAGAAGATTTAAAGAAATAACACTTAAATTTGGGCAACCAAACGTAGATTTATTTGCGTCTAGATTAAACTATAAATGCGATTGATACGTTTCGGAAACGAGATCCAGGCGCATATGAAATCAACGCATTTGCAATAAAAGGGTCCAGTCATTTCTTTTATCTGTTTCCTCTATGGCAGTCACGAGTAAGTGGCGTGATATCTACAAGGAAGTAACCACTCACGTACAAACAAATAAGAGATCACGTCCACTGCCATAACAACAAATAAAGGCGTCAGCAGAATACAGGTACACGCGCCAATCCCTCTCTCAATTTAATGTAAATAACTAGTATATAAGTCACTGTCAATAAATAATAAAGATCAATATTCTAAAGTCACAGAAGTCTTTCTCTACCTCCGCAATATTGGTGACGGACCTGGTTTTTACCTGCCGGTCTCAACTGATCACGGACACAATATTGAGCGACGGGACTGGGATTTTTCCTGCCGGTCTGAACTGATTGCCAAACTCGCGAATAGCACATTTCCGTTGGCTTCCGACAAGTGGGTTCCACCAACGGGAATTTCAAGAGGCTCATAGAATTATCTGTCCTATTTGTATATTAGTTGTTATAAATTGTCATCACTCACAGCAAACTATTATGTGCCTGGCGTCAGCGCCAACTAGCGGCCACATCTGAAAACCAGCGCTGCGTATACTCGCGTCGCGTTGTACGCAGCAATTTTATGCTGAGATGTGGCCCTATTTGGGGCTCGCACAATGTTCAGTAAAAAATAAATTAATAACATATTATTGTACCCATCGTGCATTGTGTGTGGTCGCAAATAAAATATTTTTCTTTCTTTCTTTCTTTCATAGAAACGATACATCGCGACATGGCACCAATCATTGTAACACCCACTAAAATTCACGGCACTTCGTTAGAGGAAACGAACGATCAGGTGGTAGCTGCTATATCCACTGCGGAGCGCGTTCAACAATTTTGGACAGACTAACCGCGTCTCTGGTTTGCCCAATTCGAGGCAATCGTCGCTCCACAGAAGCAAGGTGACGAATACAAATACAACAACGTCATCGCAAAGCTGCCAAAAGACGTTATAAATCAGGTTAGCGACATACTTCACTGCCCGCCAGATACCGACAAATACACCACAATAAAAGACAGGCTAATAGGGTGTTACGAGGAAAGCGAACATCGCCGCTTCCACAAATTATTATCGGAAATGGAGTTAGGTGACTCGACCCCATCACAACTATTGAGAAAAATGAAGGAAGCTAGTTGCGGAAAAATTAACAACGATACCATTAGGTTACTATGGTTCCGACAGCTCCCTGCGTCAGTCACTTCCATATTAGCAGTTTCCGATAACCTAGAACTGGCCAACTTATGTGAAATGGCAGATAGAATATATGAGTATTTGAGATACAAAACAAACAACTCGTCAACAGAATGCGCAAACGTAAACCTAATAACTACGCTGACGTCACAAATTGCAGCGATGCGCATTGAAATCAACGAGCTACGTAGTAGAAACACTCGCCGACCTATGCAACGCAGCAAATTCCGGGCAAGGCCGCGTTCACGGTCTCGGTCACGATCGCGATATGAGATGACGAAGCACGTACATTGTTATTATCACAGAAGATACAAGCAAAACGCGTATAAATGCATACAACCGTGCGCATGGCAACCTGACAAAAATAACCAGAGATCGGGAAACGAATAGTAGCACAGAATAAGACGGGGCTCTGTGCCCTAAACCCCGCAAACCGTCTAACTATAGCCGACTCAAACAGTGGTTATAGGTTTTTAATAGACACAGGGGCTAACATATCCGTTTTGCAGAACACACAGTGCAAGAAAAAGGCAAGTAACTACAAGTTGTACGCCGCAAACGGATCAACAATTGAAATTATGGCGAGCGCACTTTAACCTGGGGTTACGTAGACCTTTAATCTGGACGTTCTGTAGCAGATGTAAAAATGCCCATTTTAGGAGCCGATTTTCTAGAGCACCACAAATTATTAGTGGATTTGCACGGAAAGAGATTGATCAACGAATAAACGAGATTAATTACGCCTGCAAAAAGTGCAAGAGCAAACTCAACTTCAATAAGATCAACCGTCGCATCACTCCCAGAACGTACCAGGCGCTTATTAGAAAAATACGAAAGTATCACTAGATTGACTTCGTTAAAAAAGCCACCCGAACATAGAGTACAGCATCGCATAATAACGAAGGGTCCCCCAGTATATGCACGCGCCCGACCCATTACCGCCCGGCAAATATAAGGCAGCAAAAAAGGAGTTTCAAGAACTAATAAACTTAGGGATATGCGAGCCATCAAACAGTCCATGGGCATCTCCTGTACACATGGTAAAGAAAAAGAATGGAGAATGTAGACCGTGCGGGGATTACCGCGCGCTAAACAAAATAACTGTTCCTGAAAGATACCCATTACCACGACTTTTAGACTTTACATACGTCGCAAGTGGAAATACAATATTCAGTAAAATGGACATAAAAAAGCATTTAACCAAATAAAGGTAACGGACCCAGAAAAGACCGCCATTATTACCCCCAATGGGGCTATTCCATTGGAAATACATGCCCTATGGACTACGTAATTCAGGACAAACATTTGAAAGGTTCATGGACTCCCTATTCCGAGATCTGGATTATATATACGTCTTTGTCGACGATATCCTCATCGCCAGCCAGAGCATTGAAGAATATTACGCGCATCTAGAGGAAGTATTCGCTCGTTTAAACAAGAACGGGATCTCAATCAACGCAATCAAGTGCGAATTCGTAAAGACACAACTAGATTTCCTAGGCTTTCATATAACGAGCCAAGGAATGACCCCAACGTCAGAAAAAATTCAAGCAATAAACAAAAACCCTAAACCAAAGGTAGTAAAGGAGCTACGTCGATTTTTGGGAATGATTAACTGCTACAGAAATAGCATCCCAAAATCCGCAAGACACCAAGCTCCGCTCAACAAATACCTAAGAAACTCAAACGAGAACGACAACACACTCATAGAGTGGAATGAAGAAGCAAATAATGCATTTGAAGCCTGTAAACAGGATATACGGGACGTCACGACTCTAGCATTCCCTGAAACGAACGCACCGCTAGCCATCATGACAGATGCTAGTTTAAAATGCGTATTCGCAGTCCTTCAACAACAAGTTCAAGGAAAATGGAAGCCTATATCGTTCTTCTCAAAAGGGTTAAGCGAAGCACAAACGAAATACTCTACATATGATCGCGAATTACTGGGAATATATATGGTGATAAAACATTTTAGACGACTGATAGAAGGTCGAAACTTTACTATTTACACGGACCACAAACCACTGACGCACGCATTCCACAAGAAGGCATCAATGGATGAGTCCCCTAGAAGAATAAGATACCTAGAATATATTGCACAATTTTGCACAGAAATAAAGCACATAAACGGCCTCGACAACGTAGTCTCGGATGCACTATCACGGGTCACAGAAACGATATCATTACCTCAAATTATCGACTGGCAGGAATTAAGAATAAGTCTCTGAAAATGGCACTAGTACCAGTAGAAAATGAAAAAATTAAGAAATATTGTGACATCTCCAATGGAAAGCAACGCCCGTACCTACCATACCAATATAGAAGGCAAATATTTGACAGTTTTCACAACATGGGCCACCCTGGTAGAAATACAACAAAGAAACTAATTACATCACATTACGTATGGACAAACAAGGATATTTATGAGATGTGCAATACGTGCATACAGTGCCAACGATCAAAAATACAGCGTCACACAGTATCACCGCTGGGAAAATTTATGCCCGCAGAACGATTTAGCCATGTTCACATTGACATTGTGGGACCCCTCTCAACTTCACAAAATAAGAGGTACATAGTAACCATGATTGACCGATTCACATCATGGCCGGAATCGTTCCCTATTAAGGATATATCAGCAGAAACGATTGCGAAAACAGTATACGAAGGATGGATTACACGATTCGGATGCCCAAACTACATTACAACGGACCAAGGACGACTATTTGAGTCAGACCTATTCCGAAGCCTAACCAAATTCATGGGAATAGCAAAAATCCTTACCACGTCATTTCATCCTCAAGCAAATGCAAAAGTAGAGAGACTGCATAGAACTTTGAAAGCAGCACTGATGGCAAGAGGAAACACAGTAAATTGGACACAAGAACTAGTACCGGTATTATTTGGATTGCGTGCCAGTTTTTGAGAAAGGCACCGAAAACACATACCCGGAATTGATAAAGAACATACAGGAAGATATTACTCACATGACATCAATCCCACAAGGATAAAGCTCAAATAAGAGCATATTCGTACATCCACGCTTAGTTAATTGCACACATGTATTCGTACGCTGTGATAAACTGCGCCCAACATTGACACCACCCTATGACGGACCATTCCAAGTGATAAAACGTGAAGACAAAGTATTCACGATACAGCAAAACGGCAAGTTAACAAACGTGTCAATAGATAGACTGAACCCAGCATTCTTGATTAGCGAGGAAGATAAGAAAAAACCCGAAGATCAAGATAAAACAGACAAGAACTTAAACATAAAAATCTCAGGTTCCATATGCTCAATGTGCTGGTTCCAGGTGGAACCAGCACATTGAGCATGTTAAAGCTAAATTAATTGCTATCTTGGGGGCATTAAGAAAGACAGCAAACTGTATACCATACAAAGTAAAAAATATGATTTACAACACATTAATTAAATCTCATCTGGATTATCTGATTGAGATATGGGGATCAGCTGCTGTAACCAATCTAAGCTCACTATAAAGACTTCAAAATAGATTAATTAAAACATTATACCACTATCACTACCTAACTCCTATGAATGAATGAATGAATGAATGATAATTTATTCGCACGAAATACGGTACATTACATGTTACAGTGGTGTCCGGTTATTACAATAGGTAGCTTAACGTATTTCACCAAAATTGGCATGCAAAATTTCAAAGAATGTCAAATGAATATAATATATAATTATATAAAACTATGTCATTGAATTGATGAAAATAATAAACAATATATTTTAATTACGAATTAAAGGGAATGTCAAGTGTACATATTAGTTCATGGTCATAATTAATAAATAGAAATAACAAAATAATAGCAGATTAATAACAAATTTCCATTCTCTCTGTAGGATAAGTATTCTTGCATAGTGTAGAAGCACCTATCCTGCAACCACGCCTTGAGCTTCAACCCAAAAGCTCTAGGAGGGAGCTCTCGTATTACTTGTGGTATTTTATTATAAACCTTCGTACACATGAACAGGCAATTTTTGTGGTAAAGTTCAGTTCGACACTTCTGGACCACTAGTTTAGTGGGGTCTCTTTGGCTATAACGACTCCTATCACCAATCCTCTCAAATATATTTGGGTGCTTCCTGACAAAGAGTCCAGTTTCTAGAATACAGAGACAGGTCAGTGTCAGTATTTTGGTTCTTTTAAAAAGAGGTCTGCAGGAATCTAAGGGTTTCACACCACATATTGCTCTTAAACATTTCTTTTGTGACAAGAAGACTCTGTTGTTATGTACTGAATTGCCCCACAATATTATGCCGTAGCGCAATACTGACCCTATGTAACCATGATAGGCTGTTATACACTCAAACAGAACTACTTAACATAAGACAACTTTATATATACAACATATGCATTCTTATCAAAAACATAACATCTAAATCAATTCAAACTAACTTACAAATACAGAAAAAAACTATGTCACATAATCTAAGAAATAACAATAAACTTGAACTAACAAGGGTACGCACTAACTACGGGAAAAGAACTATACTGTTTAAGGGGGTTCAGCTGTTCAACCGACTACCAAATGATGTGAAGACATGTTATGATATGAGACGATATTCTTAGCAATCCATGGATTCTCCGTGCGGGTGCCGGGTCCATCGCGTTGCTGAGTTGGGAACTCGGGACAGTGCCTGGGACTTGCGACCCAAGTGTAGGTTTAGAAGGGGCCCCTTTTGTTGATGTACATCAACACTCACCTTCACTACCCAAGATCCCCTCCCTGCCTAACCAAATTTGATACGAACCTACTAGTGCCGCTTTAGACATTCGTCCTAGTAATGAGCTTATTGTAGCTCTCGATAGGCCTAGATCTTTAAGTAGGTTATAGAGAGATTTAGCTGGTATACCTCTCGCTCCCACTTCTACTGCATACAAATTAACCACGTAACCGTTTTTGATTAATTCGTTTGTGAGATCGTAGTATTTATTTTTCTTTAGTGTGTGGTCCTTCGGTATATTTGTTTCCCACGGTACAGTAAGTTCCACAAGGACCACATATTTAGTCTTTTTCGAGTATAGAAATATGTCCGGTCTAGATGACGAAACCCCAACATCCTCCGGAATTTTATAGTGCTTTTCATACGTGTCGATTAGGAGAGTCCAATCTGGGGCAGTATCTAAGATTGAATAAGGTTTGTTCCTGGATTTTATGGATGAACCTTCAGACACAAAGTTGATATGACGTCTGTTAGTAGTCAATCCTTTTTGGGCTCTAGCTACTGCCAGACTCATTGCTTCGCGTATGATGAAAAGCACCTTATCGTGGCGGCGTGAGTATTGGCCTCTATCAAGAAGCACCCTACATCTACTAATATGTGCCTAGCCGTCCCTATTGCCTCACCACACGTATAACATTGTTTTTCTGTGGCTTTCCCCCACCTTACCAGATTACTCTGGTCTGGAAGGGTCATCTGAAAGGCGTTAAGGTAGAATTTTAACAGGGCCGGCGACCACTCATATATCAAGGTGCGCCACTTTAAAGCCATCGGTATGCAGAACTCTCCCATTGTCAACCATTCGTTTTGGATTTCCAAATTCATCGCGTGCACTCGATATTTATCATTTTCGTCTTGCTTCAGAAAGGACCTAAGTATATCCTGGTCCCTTTTTGGCTCTCGTACTCCCAACCCCACTTTGTTCGACTGGGCTCCTATCATAAATCGTTTATGGAATATAAGTCTAGATTCAAGCTCGGACGCGTTATTATCTTTCGGGAGTGCCCTGACTGTGTCATCTTGGGATTTACCTAAGATGTGGGCTTTGGTAACTCTAAGGTGTTTATAGAGCTCCGATGGTTTCTTTAATTTCATCCCAAAATTATTCTGATCCCTAAATAAAGCAGAGGGATCAGCAGAGTGCGCTAGTCCAAGCCACGATTTTAGTGATTTTATGACAGTTGCATCTATTTTCGCGAGTAAGGTTTTGCCGAAATCGTATACCAGAAAAGGCCAAGTCAGACGTGATGTTAGGTAGTTGTCATATATCCAAGCTTTTTTGATATTATTCAGTTGTAGCTGATCTATCTTATTTAGGTCGTTTATAAACATATTGACAACTTCATCTAAGGATGGTGTGCGTCCTTGATGGTCTATCTTTCTCCCAAGAAATTTAAATGGGACCGATTCAGCGACTATGGAAACTGGTTTACCCCCTATGAAGAGTCCCGGGTCGTAGGAGGTAAATTTGGTGTCCCGTCTACCCAGACACAGACAGTGACACTTACTGGGCTTCGTTCTCAGTCCATTTGTCCACGAACAGAACTCATCGATTTCCTTTAATAGTTCCTGACATTGATTTGGATTAATTAAAAATATATTTAAAAAGAAACTCCGGCAATATGTTTGCACACAGTGATGTCTAGAGCACCGAGGTGTATATTATTATTGTAAGCAATCAAATTCAATCTCATTTTAAGTGAACTATGTATTATGTTCTTATGAGACAATAAATTCTTTAAACCCAAAACCCAAACGGAACATCAGTCACACATTAATTAGCACCAACAAAAACATGGGAAATAGCGCCACTCACGAATAGGAACAAATTACTATGGTTCAAAACAACGAAATGGCAACAAGAGCGGACGGGAACCATACAAGATTAACGGAGGAAATAGATAACATAAAGGTATGGATCGTCGTTTTAGTCGCGATCCTAGTAACAATTATAATAATAACGGCCCGTCATAAGAAAATCGTCAAAAGCTATGAACAGAAAAATAACAAAAGTTATCAAAGAAATAAACAATGTATAAATGAAGCATCAATAGAGCAGCAAAACCATGTAATCGGAGGACAAAAATCAGGCACAGCACAGAAAAAACAAACCGCAGGAAATTTCAAAGGGGGGAATTCTATGGCAGTCATGAGTAAGCGGCGTGATATCTACAAGGAAGTAACCACTCACGTACAAACAAATAAGAGATCACGTCCACTGCCATAACAACAAATAAAGGCGTCAGCAGAATACAGGTACACGCGCCAACCCCTCTCTCAATTTAATGTAAATAACTATTAGTATAGTAGTCACTGTCAATAAATAATAAAGATCAATATTCTAGAGTCACAGAAGTCTTTCTCTACCTCTGCAATACCCCTCTCTCTTCTCATTCTCTTTAGTTTTAAAATGTCTTTGGAAAATCATCGAAGACAAAAGCCGTGGTAGCATTTTCATCTCCCATTGGCCATCCCAACCCTGATACCTCTTGTTTAGAAGATTAGTCGACGCAGAAGACGGTAGTGTAGGAGAATTTGGATAGCTTCAGGTGTGGCTCGGTGGCTCAGTGGTCAGAGCATTCCCCCTGTAAGGGAAAGATTGTGGGTTCGAGTCCCACCTGAGCGATTCACTTTTTCCTATCTTAATCGATTTGAAAAATATTTAATTAATTGTCTATTAACACTTTGAATCAGTATAATGTTGCAATATTGACTCACGAGTCTGATTCAATTGATTTGTTGACACAAAAGTTGGTGACTCTCCTCGCGTTGTCCACGGCATAACGTGTGCAGACATTGTCCGTTATCAATGTTAACCGTATTTCTATACCAAATTCTTGTATTACGATAACTATTAACGAAATAATTAAAATTTCCACGCCAAACCGTAATAATCCGAAGCTCATACTTCCATTCTATGTTAAAAACGATTCAATTTGCCCTGAGAACAAATCAATTTCCAAACACTAAGTAGAGATGATTTCTCGAAGTCAAGTTAGGTCGACATCTGACAGATCGCCATGAAATTTATCATGTTACCATACTCGAGGCATTTTGCCGTTTTATGTCGATATGTCGACTGTTCGTAACATGCAGGACTAACATGCGCGCCACGAGATAGCTATCTCGAGGCATTTTGCCGTTTTATGTCGATATGTCAACTGTTGGTAACATGCAGGGCTAACATGCGCGCCACGAGATAGCTATCTCGAGGCATTTTGCCGTTTTATGTTGATATCGACTATCGGTAACATGGCTAATTTCATGGCAATCTGTCAGATGTCGACATAACTTGACTTCGAGAAATCATCTCTACTTAGTGTCTGCAAATTGTAACATACGTGCCCTTATTTACTCGAATTTTGACATTTAAAATGTTTTGTCTCCCGTCTTTTATTTGGTCGACGAGAAGTTATCTCGAGTAAACTTTTCTTGTGGTCGGTTCATTTTGGATCAAAATTTAGTACCTTTGTGCTGAAAATGGCGGTGCCATATTATAATTATGTTTTAAGTAAATATGAGGAACGCGAGAAAAGAAAAATTGAAAGGAAACGCATCTGGGACGTATTCGCTATTATTAAACATAAGCCCCGCGTATAGCATACAGTAGGTATGTAGCATGTAGCCAAACATCGTTTCTGTCACAGCTCCGGCGCTGCGGGGCACCGGCGGCCCCACTCCGGCCGCCTCGCCACTCCGCGCCTGCGCGGGCTTAAATAAGAGCGTTTTCACACTCGTCCGATATCCGATATCCGATAACGGAGGAAGTCAAACGTATGAGATATGTGTCTGTCTTTCACATTGTCCGGCCCGATATCGGTTATCGGAGCCAACATCACTGTGTTGCCCCGATATCGGATCACAAAAAGACTAAAACAGCGACTGCAAGCAATTTTCGACCTTAATGACTTTTCCTTTGTTAGGTGTCTTTTCGCGTTAATTGATGACGCTGATCACGAATATAAGAAAAAAAATTCGATAGCATGTCATGTCAATAAGGTCGAAAATTATTTGCACTATTTTTTTTTCTTTTTTCATACCTAGCATCCCTAACTAGTCTGTGCTTTCGAGCAAATGGCCGTATCGGGCCGATTTTATCGGATAAATGTGAAAACAGCACAAGATGTTGGCTATCGGCGTCCAACATCGATATCGGATATCGGATAAGTGTGATAACGCTCCTACACTCTAGGGGTAGGGCAAACAAGACCACGTGAAGTCGAATTTGCAGAGATTCATTTCTGTCACTAACTTTTGACTACTCATGACAATAATTGAAGGGTAAAACTTGTTTTTGCCAACTAACATGTTACATAGTTGGTAAAAAGTGTAAAAACTAATCAATTTGTGAAATGATGTTATGGCATAATGAATTTTTTTTACACATAAAAACTCGAATTCACACCAATTTCGAAAAATAAAATAATACCGCGATGCGCGCTTTCCCGCACTCGCGCCAAAACTCCTTATGTTGACATTTATTTTATCATAGAGGTTTTCTTTTATATATACCATAGAGATCCTAACATTTTCTCTGTCATTTGTCATAGTGTAAAAAGAGAAGAAAAATATTTGTGTTTTTTAATTCTTAGTCAATCACCGTAAATCGAACTGTTAAAAGGTGGCTTTATATGCCATAGACAATAAGCACTGTAAATCGGTGGCATTATATGCCATAGACAATAATTTAAAAAGTTTGACGCGACAAAATATGTCGACGTTACTTCACTCGTGAAGACTCGGGATGATATCTCATCTCGATTCGAGATAGTTGACGACGCGCGCATGTTAGCCCTGCCGGGGTCACTTCTGTGATACATACGACTAAATAGTGGTAGGCTCGCAGACGCCTTCAGAACTAGGACAAATCCGGGGAAACCAGGGCGGATGGCAGTCCTACATAGTATAGACGGCGCTCAGGAAAGCGATGTTGATATTTTTGGTGAGCCAGTAAGACAGGACATTAGCCTATTTGTTATTAGAATAAAGCGTCATATTAACAACAAAGTGCTATTTAATAATAATAACAACAAAAGCAACGAACGAAAGAAAAGTAATTCCACGAATCATTTGAGGGTAGTCAGATTATAACAAAACATACTTATAAACAGCCATTTGACACTTCTGAACTTGGGTAAAATAATAAAGGGATGATATTGTGCCCGTTGTGCCGATCCTAAATGTCCTTGGTGCATTTGTACCCGCGCTTATTAAAACTTGCCTTTCTTCATAATAATATGTTATTCTGTGGATGTCATTTACCTTTTTAGAAAGCTGAATAAACGCACAACTAATTTCCATTATTACTTTTATTATTACTTATTACACTGCCATAATATTTTTTTGAGACAAACAATAAGTACTGGACACCTAGGTGTAATTAGAATTTTTTTTACCACAATTTTTTATTTAAAAGGGTTTTTCATAGTTTTGATTACTATTTTAGGATGGTAAAAGTATCACGTATAAAAAAAATTAGAATAATTACCAAGTGGCAAAACTTTTTTCTTAAATTAGGCTAAATTCTGGGATAATTAAAAAAAATTCAAAAAGTTCATTATTTTGAACTGATTTTTAATATATAAATGGGACAAAAATGTAGTATTTTGGTTCCTCTAACACCCCCAGAGATATTTCGAGTTACCAGTAACCCTGTATACTAGGAGCAGCAGGTAAAATTGTAAAAAAAAATGTTTTTACGACTTCCAGTAAACCTTAGCTTGCCATCGCAAAATGCTAAAAAATGTACCTTGAATGGCACCAAGGTAGGCGCGGTTAGCTGTTTTCAACTGACAAAAAAAACTAGAGGGTCATCAAGTCGACGCGTATCTATTTTTTATGTATGACCACGCATAACTTTTGACAGAGTATAACCCTTGCGCGATAAGTTAAGACTTGAGCGCTGTGACGTCACCGGCGCGTGTTTGTACAGAGCACAAAAACATAACCGTAACAAGCTTCCGCCCGAGACTTTACCTACCCTATTTTATTGTTGTTGCTTTTATTCAATTCAATTTTTGTTTTGGCTTTCTACTGTAAAAGCTGCTTTGAAACTTTTTTATTTTATGATAAAAAAAAAGTGATTCTCGTATGATGTATATTAACGATTGATAATATTGACTGAAAATGATACTTATTATAATAATTAAAACACTGTTAGGTATACATACATTATATATATAACAAAATCTATTTACATACCGCTATACCTTCAACTTCAACATCACTAGAGTCCTCGCTTGGTGAGATATCGCACTGCGGAGATAATCGTCCCCATATTTTTGCCGGAGCCTGTCCACATGATTATAGTACATTACTGCCGCGGCCGCCAAGTGTAGTGTTGCCGGTCGATTGTGAGGCACGCATTACGAAGTCCGTCAACGCTCAGTTGTGGCCAAGGCTTGTATAGTGCTTTTTTCAAACAATGCGCGGAAATTAAAACTAAATAGTATCTAAGCAGAACTTTTCATTTGAAAATGCAGTAATTGAAAGTACAATTAGTTACCTACTTTTCAAAATCAATGACGAACAACGAACAATAGTAATTGTTTACGTGGCAAAATGTTTATGGGTTTTTATTTTTCTTAATAAACAGCTTTCTATTTCCTAGCCAGTTCTGTATTTAAATAATGCCTTGGAAAAGTTACCTCCTTGGTTGCCATGGTTCGGAACAGAAAAAACTGTTAGAAGTGTGATAGGACAGATTCAATAGCGGAACCAATGTCGCCAAACTCACACATACAACCAGATAATAATACATTGCACTACTAGTAAATTAGCCTAAATTATGCACACTGCAGAACGAAAACATACCTTATTGATTGGCATTAGTGATAACTTTAATATATTTAAAAAAAGAATTTACGACGTTTTGTATCTGAATCAAACTTGCTTCTCATTCTAACTCTATTACGCAAAAGTTCAACTACTCCCCAACAGATGTCCATTTATTTTAAGAATGTTATTTAAAACCTTAATAATAATAATAATAATAATCATTTTGACGTGACAACGTCTTATAAATTGGTTTGCCGGGCGACACTTCAAGAAACTGCGTTACGCTCTGCGTTACGCTCCGCGTTATGCGCTTACAATGAGAGCGAGTGAGAGGCACGCGTCCCGCCTAAGAGCGAGAGAGACAGACATAAAAAGTGAAAGGCACGCGTCCCTTCCACTCGAGCACAGTTAGCCCGCCTAAGAGCGAGAGAGACAGAGCGAGAGAGAGAGTGAGAGAGATAGGCATACACACCGGTTCATGTCTTGTAATTAATAATTTAAAATTTAATTTTGTTTATAATTCTTTGTATAAATAAATGTTTTAAATTGTTACTATTATTTCATCCTTCTTCCTACTATACGAATGAATATTCACATTAAAATTATTTTATCACTCAAAGTCGTTGTCACGTAAAACTTTCGCCTGTATACCGACTTTACAGGCAACCAAATTTTTTTATTCAGATAAATTAATCAATTTCATGGTTAGTACTACCTAAAACTATGTTAGTAAATTAAAATCAAATTAAATTTAATGTCACATTAATACACAATAAAACAATAATAAACATAACAATAAATTTCTATTTTAGTGAGAGCGAGCGAGTGGGAACCACTTTATTGCATCCCTTTTTTTTGTGCATCTCAATCCAGTGCCGCCATATTGGCGATTCCAACCTATCAGCTACAACGCTCAACATGCTGTTGGAACTACCCCGGACCCCCCGCATCAGGGATGCAGTTCTATTGCGCAATATGGCTTGAAAAGAGGTCACACCGTATTGCGCAAACATACCCGACGCACTACAGTACCTTGGCAGTCCCAACAGGATTCTAAGACCGTTGTTGTACTGAACCCGAAGGGCTCCGATCGCCAGCCGCGTATAGTCCACCCATAGACTGCACGAGTAAAAAGATTGACAGTAAGCTTTGAATAAAGTTAACTTAACATCACATGAGCTGCGTGCGAATCTACGGGCAACCATGTTGCACCTGACAGCCAGCGCCCTCCGCTCTCTGTCAATATCCAAACTATCCTTGAGGCTATCAGTAACCCAGTGTCCTAGGTATTTGAACTCGTACACTCTTTGTAATGGCTCATGCTTCAGGAAGACTGGAGGTGTGTTTGTATAATTTACATTTCGCGCTTTAAACACTATAAATTCACTCTTCCTGACATTATATTGTAGGTCGTGTCGTTCCGCATACCTGACACAAACATCCAGCAGTTTTTGCAAGCCACCGATTGACGGACTCAGCAGCACCATGTCATCCGCATAGCTAATATTATTAAACGGTATACCATCAACAGAACATCCGACTCCGGTGTTACTGAGCTCCTCAATCAGGCCATTCATGTAGCAATTAAACAGCCATGGTGATGTCAGGCCTCCCTGCCTGACTCCGCAATCCAAGGTGTACTCTGAGGAAAGCGCATTATTCCACCTCACCTGATTTACCTGACTGCCATACCAATATTTAAGAATGGCAATCAGGCCTGTCGGCATGTCGGTTTCCTTCTCGAGCTTTTCCCAGAGCACCCCATAAGCAACAAGGTCGAAAGCTCGAGACAAGTCTAGAAAGCAAGCAAAAACGGGTGTCTTCCTATCGGTATAATACCTCACAGTATGCTTCAAACATAATATTGCTGACTCAGTGGATAGCCCCGACCTCAAACCAAATTGCGCATCATGCAAGTTCATATAGCCTGTCATCCGATTACGCATCAAGCCGTCCAGCACTTTCGCCACCACGGTTGCCAAAGAAATAGGGCGATAGTTAGAGCTATCAGAAGCATCGCCGGTCTTGTTTTTAATAACGGGTACAATTACCGTGCGTATGAGATCCGCTGGTAAGTGTGAATGCGCAACACACAAATTAAAAAACAGAGTAAGTACCCGCGGCAAGTGCACTCCAGCATGATGCAGATGCTCAATGCTGAGGCCATCGTGACCAGGCGACTTACCACGGACCATATTCTCCAACACAAATTTCGTTTCCTTCACGGTAAATAAGGTACGATCGCCCAATCTCGACTCAGCCACAGCATCCGGGACCTGAACAGAACGGGGTCTAATTCTAAATTGCTCTTTAAAGATTTCTGCAATTTTTTGTGACTCACACTCTCCCCCAACACAGCCAGGGACACCCGAGTGAGGACTCATGCGATTGGTCAGCTTCCAAAATGATTTAAAATCTTTATTAGCATGATGTGATGCCAAAATATCCAACTTGATTTGTTTTTGATTATTTTGACACCACCTCAGTTTGTTCTTAAAGATTTGCCGCGATTTAACTATAACATCATATGCATCCCCACTTCTAGGTTTCCCCAACTCTAACCAGTTGAGAAAACTGACCCGAGCGGCCCTATGTACCTCCTTTACATGTTTATTCCACCCTGTTATGTAACCCACCTTTTTCACTTTTCTATCGTAACATAATTTCGACACATTTCTCAGAGTACTAATGATATTTGAGTACATTACATCCAGTAACAGTTTATGTGACATATTGTCACATAAACTATCACTGCAAGCACTAAACTCTTCAGGAAAATTGATGTCACGTAAACCCTCATTACATTTATTTCTATATAATTTTGTCTGACTAAAACTACGTTCACCCCAGATCACCTTATCCAGAGGGCGTGCAACAGGAGGCACATTACTATTTAACTTAGTAAAATTACAGCTCAATCGTAAGGGCAAATGGTCTGACCAGAAACTATCCTGAACAACACGAACACCGGTAATAGATTGTTCCGCGGCCTCCGTTACTGGTCCAGCCAACTGGTGCTGCCATGAACCTGACTTATAAAGGTGTAGGAGCCAGAATCTACACCAAGAAGGGCAACATCTGCACATGACCATTTCTCCTCACTACAATATGTACATAGCTCAGTATAAAACTCCCCATTTAGATCAGCATTATAATCTCCCAAAATTATTGCAGACTCGACCCCACTACTCTCAATAACCGCACTTACTACACTTAGAGTATCAGTAAACTCAACTATATTTTCTCGCCTGTTTGTAGGCATGTACACAGAGAAAATAAGTAAGGAACGCTCTCCGTTTGTTACTTTAATTGCGGCAACCCGCACACTGTTACAGGGGAGTACGGAGACCGTTGAGAAAATCCCCTTCCTCCACATTATAGCAACCCCTCTATACCGTCTTCCTCTGAGGATATCAGTCGAGGTGTCCACAGCTGACTTGCTTGTATAGTCAAACTCGTCACTAATAGCCCCTATAAAAGTCACGTCGTGAGCCAATAACCATGTCTCTTGTAAAGAAAAGACGTCGCATTGTTTACAAATATTTCTAATATCATCCACTGAACGCATAACACCTTTACAGTTAAATGTCATAAGGTTGAGATTATCCATCAATTACGTGGTGTTATTTCGTTTCCTTATTTCACCGGATAACTAAACCATTTTTCTTCCGCTTGCACATGAATGAAACGGCGATATCTTACTCCTTCTGGCCATATACTTGGATTCATAAAGGTACCTAGTTTACTCTTAGGTATGTAAAACTTGAAAGCTTGATAGTTCCTTTTTTTGTTTCATATTAATTTTGACTGGCTCCATCTGCACTTGAGTTTTACTGTTTATATACTCCTTAATATCTACATTAGAAACAGTTATATCAACATTATATACATAAAACGGAATATTAACGTCGGCCGCTTTAAAATTACTCGCGCTCTCCAGAGAGGCCGTCCCTTTTTGTCCTATAAATCTATATTTCCCAGACTTTCTACGGGGCACCTCATTCCAGCCTTCCTTTTCCTCATCAACATTCGACTTGGAAGTATTTAAAATTTCACTATTGCTCCGATGGTTTGCCGTCGGCTGGGTAATCAAAGCAGTAATAGGCCTAACATACGGTGTAACGGTACCATTATCGTTGTGTGCGAGTGAATTATGTGTAGATTCTTGCAAACGTATTGTGGGAGACGCCCTCTGTTGCACCACTAACTCCTCCCTCCGTGTAAGAGAGTTGTCACTATGCTTACTAGTACTGCGTGCGAGCGGGACAGCAGGAAGTGCATGCACTGAATTTATGGTTATGAATACGGTTGATATTACTTTGAAGTATTATCTCTCTCACTCTAACTCTCTTACATTAACGCTAGAGCGGCGACACAATTTTTTTGCAATATCGATAGATTTGAGATTTGTTTTCAAAATGTCAAAGGATTCCAAACGCTGTTAGTAATTATAATCTAAGAGTACTAAAAAGAGGGATTTTATACCTTTACGTACAGAAGTTGAACTGTTTACTACTTTACTGTATTAACGATTAAAAAGGTATGAAGACGTGAAACTACGTATGTACCTATTTAATTGAAATACAACAAGTTTCCATTTATAGTAGATATTTTATTTAACTGTTGCATAATAAAAGCGTTTTCACACTATCCGGCGCATCCGATATCCGATATTAGGGTTGGCTCCGATATCGAAGGAAATAAAATAAAGTAGAAAAGGAACTCGTACGTTGAAAATAATTGCCAGGATTTTTTTTTTCTTTTATTCATTCAGTCTGTGCGATCGAGCAAATGGCCGAATCGGACCGATTTTATTGAATATATGTGAAAACAGCAAATGACGGCTATCGGCGTCAGACACCCAATATCAGAAAAAGTCAAAATCGCTTTAAGGATACTTAAAATACGAGTGCGAGTATTTTACAATATGAGACGGGTGTTTTAAGACTATATTACGAGCAGTTTCATACACTTCTTTGAAATAATTAATTTAATTTGCATAAAATGAGAAGAGAAGGCTGTGTGGTGTCGGCCTAAAAGAATAGCACCAACCCAACTCTGCCCGCGGGTGTCGTAAAAGGCGACTAAGGGACACAACACCGGGGGGTGGGCAGCAGCGCCCCCTGCAGAGCAAACCCACAACCAAACTGCGATCCCCAACCCGCATGCCCAGCGTGGGGATTATGGGCACTACCCCTCTAAAATGGCAAAACTAAAAAGATGGCCCTCAGTTCCCGGCCGCCTCGCTATTCCTGGCCATGGCAGCGGCCATGGTAACGGCGGGGCAGGGGGTGCTAAGAATCACCGGGCTACGGTAGGCTGCCACAAAAATCTGACCCTGGCAACGTTTAACGGATGCACTCTGAGGCTTGACCACCATCTAGCGCAGTTGGAAGTGGAGTTAGAGAACATTAAATGGTATGTTCTAGGGTTATGTGAAGTCCGTAGAGAGGGGGAGGAGACCATAACCCTGGACTCGGGCCATCTTCTCTACTTTCGCGAGGGGGATAAGAAATCCCAGGGTAGCGTAGGTTTCCTCGTCAATAGGGCCCTCTCTAACAACGTTGAAGAAATCTCCAGTGTGTCGACCAGGGTAGCGTACCTGATCCTTCGGCTGTCCAAGCGCTACAGCATGAAGGTCATTCAGGTTTACGCTGTTCTTAATGTTCTTAATGAACTCTTTCTTTAAGAAACAGCCTCAAAGAAAGTGGACATGGAAAAGCCCCGACACTGTGACAAAAAATGAGATCGACTTCATCATGACGGATAGCAAGCACATATTCAGAGATGTCTCAGTGATCAACAGGTTTAATACCGGATCTGATCACCGACTTCTCCGAGGCTCTCTGAATATCAACTTAAAGCTTGAAAGAAGCCGACTGATGAAGTCCACGCTCCGACCTAACCCAATCCATATCATGGCGGGCGGTGAGAAGTTCCAGCAGCTTCTCGGGAACAGATTTGTTGCCTTGGAACCCATCGACGACGTTGACGAGAGCTTACACAATCTGGTCGAAACTCTGAGGGATGAGGGCATCAAGTTCTGTAGAACGCAGCGGACTGGCAGGATATCCAAACTCTCGGTTGAGACTCTCGGGTTGATGACAAAAAGACGGGAAACCACCCAAGCGACTTCGTCGGAGAGGTCAGACCTGAACAAGCAAATTGCGAAGATGGTACGGCGCGACCTTCGGAGCTCCAACACACGCCTTATCGAAGAGGCGATAGAGCGAAACCGAGGGTCTAAAGTATTCACTCAGCAGCTTGGCAGGAGCCACCTGACGAAGCTAAAAACGCACGATGGGAGGACCGTTTTGTCAAAGCCAGGAATCTTCGCCGAGATAGTAGATTTCTACGGCCGATTATACGCTTCACATGCCTCTCTTTCTCGACGAGATGACCACGATTCCAGAGCCACCCTGACACGCCACTACACCGACGAACTGCCTGACATCAGTCAAGACGAGATCGTGTCAGCTCTGAGGCAGCTTAAAAATGGAAAAGCCCCCGGTGAGGACGGAATAACATCAGAGCTTTTGAAAGCTGGAGGAGCCCTTGTTATACAGGAACTACAGAACCTCTTCAACGCCGTCCTTCACAGTGGGAGAACTCCAAAGGCGTGGAGCGGGAGTTTGGTGGTGCTCTTTTTCAAGAAGGGTGATAAAACCCTTCTTAGGAATTACAGACCCATCTCGCTCCTGAGCCATGTCTATAAGCTGTTCTCACGGGTGGTCACGAATCGTCTCGCCAGGAGACTCGACGAGTTCCAGCCGCCGGAGCAGGCCGGGTTTCGCGGAGGATATGGCACCATAGACCACATTCACACAGTGAGGCAGATTATACAGAAGTCCGAAGAGTATAATCAGCCCCTGTGTCTGGCCTTTGTGGACTATGAGAAAGCCTTTGACTCTGTCGAAACCTGGGCTGTTCTAGAATCCTTACAGCGATGCCAAGTAGACTATCGTTATATTGAGGTGCTGAGATGTCTGTACGAAGCCGCCACTATGAGTGTCCAAGTACAGGACCAGCAGTCTAAACCGATCCAGTTGCGCAGAGGAGTGAGACAGGGGGATGCTATATCCCCGAAACTGTTCACCAGCGCGTTGGAGGATATGTTTAAGACGCTGGACTGGAAAGGAAAGGGCATTAACATAAACGGCGACTACATCTCACACCTACGATTCGCAGATGACATAGTCTTAATGGCGGAGTCGCTAGAGGAGCTGAACCAGATGCTGGGCGGACTAGCTTCAGCCTCCCGACGTATCGGTCTTGGCATGAATTTGGACAAAACCAAAGTCATGATCAATGGCCACATTGATCCGATGCCAGTCGTCGTACATGGTCACCCTCTCGAAATCGTTTCTGAGTACACTTACCTCGGGCAGGTTCTGCAGTTAGGTAAAAACAATTTCGAGAGGGAGGCCAAGAGGAGGATCCAGCTGGGCTGGGCAGCGTTTGGGAAACTACGCCGAGTCTTCTCGTCATCTATACCGCAATGCTTGAAAATGAAAGTTTTCAATCAGTGCGTCCTACCCGTCATGACCTACGGAGCCGAGACATGGACACTCACGGCAGGGTTGGTCCATCAGTTCAAAGTCGCTCAGCGAGCTATGGAGAGAGCTATGCTCGGAGTTTCTCTGAAGGATAGAATCCGCAACGAATACATCCGACAGAAAACCAAGTAAATCGACATAGCTCAAAGAATCAGCAAGCTGAAGTGGCAATGGGCTGGCCATATCTCACGAAGAACCGACAACCGTTGGGGTAAACGTGTTCTTGAGTGGAGACCGCGACTCGGCAAGCGTAGTGTAGGACGCCCTCCGACCAGGTGGGATGACGATCTAAGAAAGACTGCAGGCAGTTGCTGGATGCGGCAAGCTGAAGACAGGGCGCTATGGCGCTCATTGGGGGAGGGCTATGTCCAGCAGTGGACTAATATAGCCTGATGATGATGATGAGAAAAACGTAGAGCACCAAAATCTATTTGCTGAGCGCGTATGCATGTTGCGCCGCGTCCATAAACTAGCAAATATCCAGCTGGAGTTGTTCAATTCGGAAGTTTATATTTTTGTATGTTTGTACGCGCATAGTTTCGTCATGTGTAGACGAATTTGCAAAATTCCTTCTTTGTTCGAAAGAAGACTATTCCGAAATGATCCCATTTAATTTTTGTAAAGATCCGATAAAGGGTTTTAGAGAGAGACCACGAAACTCTTCAATAAATACCAAGAAATCAGCAGTAATTGCTGCAAACGCATATTGTTGCTATGTTTATGCCACTAAACATCATAACATCACGCCCGTATCCTTTGAATGGGTATGCAGAAGTGTTCAAAATGTTATGTGATAAAAAAAACAAAACCATTGGCAAATGTTTTAAAAAAAGTAGATATCGATTAAGTTTGACTACATCCCTAAATGAATAGCAAAGAAAGTTCTAGAAGAAATAAGAATGACATGTCTATTGTGTGTAATCAAAAACAAGCTTTATTGATAGGTGGTAAGGTTGATTTCTTTTTTATTTTATTTCTTTGCATTTTAATAAGATTTGTTATAAATTCTGCTATATCCTGACTTATCGATGGTATAAAACAACTCCATTTCGAATATTTATGCTCCTATTATCATCTGTGCACTGCAAAAGTAGTAAGGCATATTTCTATTAAATAGTATTAAATACATACAATAATACAAGTAATGACAGATACGACTGAAGGTTGAAATTTCAAGGTCTTGCAAATTTCCGCATAAGAATGACACGCGTGCCACGCCTACTTTACACTTCCACCATTTTTTTCTGTTCCGTGGTTCGGAGTGAAAGATGGTTCCATTTTTAAATTACACAACAGATATGAATTTACATAGTAATATATTTAGCCGCTAAAACACGACAGATATGGATTGTCATACAACTTTTGCCGGCCGCTGCTTGCATATACAGCAATTTCGATATATCTCGAAGATGGTTATCAGTGTGTCAGTGATGCACCAGTGTGGCTTAAGAAACTCCCGTTGCCATGCAGGTTCTTTTTACAACCTGGGCAACAGGTAAACAAAACTGTTTATTACGCTTTTCGTTTTCACAAAACTTTAGTACGTTAAGCACTAGGTTCCTTTCTCCACTATGCAGAGTTTTACCCTTCATTTTAACAATAAAGGATAAAAAAACTCAACAGAAACTATAACAAAAGCAACCAAAACCTAACAGAAACTATAACAATAATATTGCAGGGTGAATAATAAGATGGACAGTAGTGTCTACTCTTTTAATAGCGCACTTAATGGTTATTTACATATTTATTTCTACGTCTTATATACTACTTACTTACAATTTATTTAGAGAGGGGCTGGCGCGTATATCTGTTTTCTGCTGACGTTCTATTTGTTGGTATGGCAGTGGACGTGATTATTTGATGTGTGTAGTTATTTCCTTGGTTTTACTTACTTGTAGAAATCACGCCTCTGCTCATGACTGCCATAAATAACAACAAAACTTAACAGAAACGAATAACAAGAAACGAAATGCAGAGCGCGTCGTCCTTACGTAACGTTAGCCAGTACGAGACTAAACTAGTGTTGAAAAAATGGCGTTGCGGAACTTGCGGACAGTACTTCACGGGCGGCCGAGTAGCAGTGCAGGGGGCAGTGGGCGGAGAGCGCAGGTCTCAACTTATAGCGCACGGGTAGTAGACTGATTTTGATAAAATAATTTAAAAAAGGTTTTTTGCAAAATAAATTACTATGTAAACTCATATCTGACGTGTAATTTAAAAATGGAACCATCTTTTACTTCGAACCATGGCAACCAAGGAGGTAACTTATCCAAGGCATTATTTAAATACAGAACTGGCTTGCAAATAAAATGCTGTTCATTAAGAAAAATAAAAAACAAAATGAACATTTCGCCGCGTGAAAAATTACTGTTGTTCGTTGTTCGTCATTGATTTTGAAAAGTAGGTAACTCAAAAGTTTTGCCTAGATACTAAGTACTTAGTTTTAATTTCCGCGCATTGTTTGAGAAAAGCACTATACAAGCCTTGGCCACAACTGAGCGTTGCCGAACTCCGTAATGCGTGCCTCGGCTGCGCCTCGGCCCGCATGCTTCACGATTGTCCGGCAACACTACACTTGGCGGCCGCGGCAGTAATGTAGGTACTATAATAAAAACAAAACATTGTATGAACCCGCGATGCCTGTTCGCAGTGGGTGGAGCGCGTGGCGGCGGAGCGCGCGCGCGTGCTGCTGCTGCTGGTGGAGGACGCGCGCGTGGTGCGCGCGGCGCTGTGCGCGGGGCGCGGCGCGGGGCTGCTGCCGGCGGCGGGCGCGGCCTGGCTGCTGCCGGCCGGCCTGCCGCGCGCCTGGCTGCGGCGCTCGCCCACAGACGCGCACGCCTGCAGCGACGAGCAGCTGCGCGAGGTGGCCGACGCCAGCCTCAGCGTGGCGCCGGCCTGGGCGCGGCGCTGGGAGGCGGCCCCTGCCGCGGACTGGGCGCGGCGCTGGCGCGCGGAGTGCCAGCGTGCGGGCGGCGCGTGCGCGGAGCCGCCCGCGCACGCGGCGGCGCTGTACGACGCGCTGCTGCTGTGGCACGCCGCGCTGCGCCGCCTGCTGCGGGACGACCCCGCCGCCGCTGACGACATCCACTGTAACGCCACGGTCGGGTGAGTACTTTTGAACGTTTTTGACGCCCTCGGAAGAGGTTAGCACGAAATTTTGAAGCATATAGTAAATAAGCTAACTTTTCAAATCGATTAAGATAGGAAAAAGTGAACCGCTCAGGCGGGACTCGAACTCTGACTCTGACCACTGAGTTCGAGATCCGCCTGAGCGATTCACTTTTTCCTATCTTAATCGAGGTTAGCACGAGTCACCATCGAACCCCGGAAAGGGGAGGAAGAGTATTGCGCCGCCACACAGTCGTGGATGAAAAACGGCTTGGGTCACCACTGCGGATCCTAGAGGCGAAAACTCTTTCGGTGCTATATTGATACCGAAAAGAGGCATGGGAGCGGGACACGAACCAGACTGGAGGAATTCGGGGCATGAAGTCCCAGCTCCACAGGGACGTGGTAGCGGAGCTGGAGGTACGACATGGGCGACCACATACGAGGCACGCCGTAACAGCGGCGGTAAAACCTATCATGGGGGACTGGCTGAACAGGCCATACGGTAGCACCTCGTACCGGCTGTCGTAGGTGATCATGGGGCACGGGTGCTTCGACGGTTGCCTGCGTTAAATCCAAATGGAATTAACGTCGGAGTGCCATCATGGTGAAAGACGGCCGCACCTGCCACCCCCACACCTGCCCTCTGAGAAAAATCCTGACCCTTAACTGCTCTCCATTGTGTTATCTGTTGGTCAGAGGGACATGTGGAAAGCGAGCTGCCCCTTGAAGATTCACTCTCACCTTGGTTGGAATTTACCATAGGCGGTAACGGCAGACGTAGACATTGCGGGAGAAAGGTGCTCCTCAATGTAAAATATTTTGTCATGGACAGATCGCTGGTACAGGACGCAATAGCGACAAACTACAGTGGCCTGACGGGCCTCTTCAAGTGGGTACCAGCGGGCGAGGCGTTCGCCCGCGCCTCGCCCCTGGAGCTCGTGCAGTGGCTCAACGGCTCGGCCGAGCGCGCCGGCACGTGGCGGCCCGGCGCGGGGCTGGCGGAGCTGGCGCTGCGCTGGCGCACGCCGGACGGCGCGGCGCCCGACGACGGCACCGAGCGCTGCGGCCTGCAGGCGCTGGCCGAGCTGCTGCACGCCGACTGCCGCACCGCCTTCGTGGCGCTGGGCGCGGTGCTGCTGCTGCTGCTGGCGGGCGCGCTGGGCGGCGCGGCGCTGCACTGCAAGCGGCGTGCCGAGCGCGACTACCGGCGCCGCCTGGCCGCGCTCGGCCTGCGCGCGTTGGGCACGGCGCCGGGCCTGGACCGCTGGGAGATGCCGCGCGAGCGCGTCGTCATCAACCGCAAGTTGGGCACGGGCGCCTTCGGCACCGTATACGGGGGGCACGCGCTGCTCGCAGAGGACCGCGGCTGGAGCGCCGTCGCCGTAAAGACACTCAAACCGGGCGCGAGCACAGACGAGAAGCTCGACTTCCTGTCGGAGGCGGAGGCGATGAAACGCTTCGACCACAAGAACGTGGTGCGGCTGCTGGGCGTGGTGACCAAGACGGAGCCGGTGTGCACCGTCATGGAGTTCATGCTGTACGGCGACCTCAAGAACTACCTGCTGGCGCGGCGCCACCTGGCGGCAGGCGGCGGCGAGGGCGAGGAGGTGTCGGCGGCGCGGCTCACAGCCATGGCGCTGGACGCGGCGCGCGCGCTGTCGTACCTGGCGCAGATGCGCTACGTGCACCGCGACGTGGCGGCGCGCAACTGCCTGGTGAGCGCGCAGCGCGTGGTGAAGCTGGCGGACTTCGGCATGACGCGCCTGGTGTGCGACAGCGACTACTACCGCTTCAGCCGCAAGGGCATGCTGCCGGTGCGCTGGATGGCGCCCGAGGCGCTGGCGCTGGGCGTGTTCTCGCCCGCCTCCGACGTGTGGGCCTTCGGCGTGCTGCTGTACGAGATCGTCACGTTCGGCGCGCTGCCCTTCCAGGGGCTGAGCAACGCCGAGGTGTTGGTTCGCGTCAAGGCGGGGCACACGCTGGACCTGCCGCCCGGACTCAAACCGCAGCTGTAAGTTTTTGAACCCTGGCTCCTGATAGAAGATCGCGATAACGATCTTTTGTAGGCATTCGTGCAGCCAATAAAAGTGTAATGCTATATTCGCAGCGTGGGTTTAATCAAATCGTGCTGGTCGGTGGAGACCAAGGCGCGGCCGGGCGCGGCCGAGGTGGCGGCCTTCCTGGCGGAGTGGCCGCGCCTACTGGCCCCCTGCCTCGACGTGCCGCTGGACGCGCTGGCGCTAGACCCCGACCCCGCGCCCTGGCGCCTGGATCTTGACCGCGCGGAGGTATGTATGGCGCCAGCCGTGGCTCTCGACCCCGACTCCGCGTTTGCTCACTGAACTGGAACTGAACATCTTGCACTTGCAGGTACCTTAGATCCTATACCACGAACGCTACCCTACATTAAGTTACCCTGACATTGTTTTGGTAGCCATTCCTCTTATTAAAACAGTAAGGGTTTCAGGCTCGCTGGGTGTCGTGGGGCGCGCCCGCGTCGGCCACGACCGACACGACGTACCTGAGCGCCGACGCGCCGCCGCCCAGCGACACCGACGCCTTCCTGCCGTGAGCGGCCGGCGTGGCTCCCTCCGCCCAGCGACACCGACGCCTTCCTGCCGTGAGCGGCCGGCGTGGCTCCCTCCGCCCAGCGACACCGACGCCTTCCTGCCGTGAGCGGCCGGCGTGGCTCCCTCCGCCCAGCGACACCGACGCCTTCCTGCCGTGAGCGGCCGGCGTGGCTCCCTCCGCCCAGCGACACCGACGCCTTCCTGCCGTGAGCGGCCGGCGCGGCTCCCTCCGCCCAGCGACACCGACGCCTTCCTGCCGTGAGCGGACGGCGTGGCTCCCTCCGCCCAGCGACACCGACGCCTTCCTGCCGTGAGCGGCCGGCGTGGCTCCCTCCGCCCAGCGACACCGACGCCTTCATGCCGTGAGCGGCCGGCGTGGCTCCCTCCGCCCAGCGACACCGACGCCTTCCTACCGTGAGCGGCCGGCGTGGCTCCCTCCGCCCAGCGACACCGACGCCTTCCTGCCGTGAGCGGCCGGCGTGGCTCCCTCCGCCCAGCGACACCGACGCCTTCCTGCCGTGAGCGGCCGGCGCGGCTCCCTCCGCCCAGCGACACCGACGCCTTCCTGCCGTGAGCGGCCGGCGTGGCTCCCTCCGCCCAGCGACACCGACGCCTTCCTGCCGTGAGCGGCCGGCGTGGCTCCCTCCGCCCAGCGACACCGACGCCTTCCTGCCGTGAGCGGCCGGCGTGGCTCCCTCCGCCCAGCGACACCGACGCCTTCCTGCCGTGAGCGGCCGGCGTGGCTCCCTCCGCCCAGCGACACCGACGCCTTCCTGCCGTGAGCGGCCGGCGCGGCTCCCTCCGCCCAGCGACACCGACGCCTTCCTGCCGTGAGCGGCCGGCGTGGCTCCCTCCGCCCAGCGACACCGACGCCTTCCTGCCGTGAGCGGCCGGCGTGGCTCCCTCCGCCCAGCGACACCGACGCCTTCCTGCCGTGAGCGGCCGGCGTGGCTCCCTCCGCCCAGCGACACCGACGCCTTCCTGCCGTGAGCGGCCGGCGTGGCTCCCTCCGCCCAGCGACACCGACGCCTTCCTGCCGTGAGCGGCCGGCGTGGCTCCCTCCGCCCAGCGACACCGACGCCTTCCTACCGTGAGCGGCCGGCGCGGCTCTCTCTGCCCAGCGACACCGACGCCTTCCTGCCATGAGCGGCCGGCGTGGCTCCCTCCGCCCAGCGACACCGACGCCTTCCTGCCGTGAGCGGCCGGCGTGGCTCCCTCCGCCCAGCGACACCGACGCCTTCCTGCCGTGAGCGGCCGGCGTGGCTCCCTCCGCCCAGCGACACCGACGCCTTCCTGCCGTGAGCGGCCGGCGTGGCTCCCTCCGCCCAGCGACACCGACGCCTTCCTGCCGTGAGCGGCCGGCGCGGCTCCCTCCGCCCAGCGACACCGACGCCTTCCTGCCGTGAGCGGCCGGCGCGGCTCCCTCCGCCCAGCGACACCGACGCCTTCCTGCCGTGAGCGGCCGGCGTGGCTCCCTCCGCCCAGCGACACCGACGCCTTCCTGCCGTGAGCGGCCGGCGTGGCTCCCTCCGCCCAGCGACACCGACGCCTTCCTACCGTGAGCGGCCGGCGTGGCTCCCTCCGCCCAGCGACACCGACGCCTTCCTGCCGTGAGCGGCCGGCGTGGCTCCCTCCGCCCAGCGACACCGACGCCTTCCTGCCGTGAGCGGCCGGCGCGGCTCCCTCCGCCCAGCGACACCGACGCCTTCCTGCCGTGAGCGGCCGGCGTGGCTCCCTCCGCCCAGCGACACCGACGCCTTCCTGCCGTGAGCGGCCGGCGTGGCTCCCTCCGCCCAGCGACACCGACGCCTTCCTGCCGTGAGCGGCCGGCGTGGCTCCCTCCGCCCAGCGACACCGACGCCTTCCTGCCGTGAGCGGCCGGCGTGGCTCCCTCCGCCCAGCGACACCGACGCCTTCCTGCCGTGAGCGGCCGGCGTGGCTCCCTCCGCCCAGCGACACCGACGCCTTCCTGCCGTGAGCGGCCGGCGTGGCTCCCTCCGCCCAGCGACACCGACGCCTTCCTGCCGTAAGCGGCCGGCGTGGCTCCCTCCGCCCAGCGACACCGACGCCTTCCTGCCGTGAGCGGCCGGCGTGACTCCCTCCGCCCAGCGACACCGACGCCTTCCTGCCGTGAGCGGCCGGCGCGGCTCCCTCCGCCGCGGGGTGCGCGGGGCGGGCCACAAAACGATGCTATCGAATTGGACGTTGTATACTTACTCGTTAATCATTCCGACTCTTTTCTAGTCAATATGCAGGTATATAATTGTAAGACTAGATTTAAGTAAAAAATTGTGTAAATAGTAAACCTACCTAGTTATTTATTCATAAGCAATAATAAATCATGCTATTATTTATACCTACAGTTTTTTTTTCAAACATCATTATTCTCTACGCAAGGATCTTAGTTCATCGAAATATTAATTTTTTTGGGCGCAGCGTTACTCTAGCACCATTGTCTGTTTTTTTTTTTTATTTCAGACAGTAAAATGACATTACCTGTGTTACCAGTTTATTGCAATTAAAAATACTCATGTGCCACCAGTATCGAAAGTTGTCGATAAATTTAATTTAGTACAGATTTTTGTAGATTGTTTTATAGTTAGCGGGTAAAATATAATAAAGCCAAACCACTTGTATCTAGGCCACAAACATTGTCGATAGTTTCGAGCACGTCACTAAGCACTAAAAGCTGGTATCATTATTTCACAATAATTTGCATTTGCAGTTGTTGTATGAGCCAGCCAGCACTGGTACATTAGTTTTGTATAATATCCGCGTCAGCATTTCATACGCTGTATTTAGCTGTGAAATATATACCTTTATAGTTAGTTCTCAAATTGCCGCACTAGTGTGAGCACGTAGGTTATGGTGCAATTAAACGTTCTCAAGTACGTCAGCGTATCATTTATCCTCGTGCAACAAAGGGTACGAGCAGACAATTGCTCGTACATATGGCCTTTCGAACCGGATGAATAGACAAAATATCCGGCTCGAAGGACCAAATCGATGTACCTATAGGATACCGGAGATTGATAGAATGTTTGTTTGCTATGATAGTTGTATTTGTTATAATACTACTTGATACTTTGGACTAATTGATACTTAGAACTAATTGATGCTAATGAGAACGTGAACTGATGTATTGTGAAGTGCATATGATTTACGCGTACTCTAATGACCTACAATTTATTGCTGACGGTGCGGTTGGCCCGTACATGCTCCCGGGTGGAGTAGGAAGGTGCTGCTGTTGCCTAGGGATGGCTGGGTTAGTGAGTGATGGTAAAATGTACTACATCTATTGACAATATGATTATTGATACATTAAGTTTATAGCTAGGTTAGTTGTGCAACTGTTCCATCTCAAAGGTGGTGAACACCAGTGATCGCGGTGTATAGTTTAATAGACTTCCCTGGAAGTAATGCCTGTTACACTATGCACTATTTGCACTGTTGGTGTGCCACCATTATCATTAACACTATCAAACTGAATGTTCAATGCATATTATAAGCAGTTGAAATACACTATTTCTCATTTTTTGTATTAGAATAAGGCTTGCAAGTTAACGCTCAAAATTATGTCAATTATGTAGAAGACAATTCCGCCAGTTTACAGCTGCCCCCCCTCCCCTCCCTTGTAACGTAACAGCTGGTCCTCGAGGAGGAACAGCGTACGTCAGATTGATAAAGGAAGAGGGGAACAATAGACGTGAACAGATACACAAGATAAGTTACACAGTTCACAAGGAAACACTTATAGTCATTAAAACTACACTATTATTCTTCAAATCTTCAACTTTTCATATATAAGAAGTTCTGTTATGAACCAGGCTTGCACAGGCACTCCATGAGGAATACGTCCCCGGCGAGACTACGAGGCGAGAGTTCAAAGTGAGGCAGCTGCATTTCATCAAAAGCTTGATGGAACAAAAGATTTTCAGTGTGTCCTCCACTAGAGGCATGACTATACAATCCTTATGATTGTATATTCATTTTAAAAGCCAGTGGTTTCTGTAAGATTAAGAACAACTTCAGTAATATGATTTTAGATGTTTTGACAACCCAAACCAGGGCTCGAATGCCGGCTTCTTTCTTTATTTCAAAGCTTGTTAGGAACAACCAGCTGTCGGTACAAATTTAAATTTAAAAAGTAAAGATCCGGTTAGATGAAAAAGGTTGACAATACTTTAAAATAAACCTACTTAGATAATATACTACACCCTCCCACCCAGAAGATAAAATAAACGTCGATTTTTCTGGCAAGTGGGAATTAAAAACGAGTTAAGTACCTACTCTGCGCAAAATGAAGTGTTGGAAACAAAATATCTTTTCAGTCAGATATTTTGATTTAATTTCAATCATTCCAAGAATTTTATAACCTGGATTCCCGGCAGAGTAGAATTTGGGTCACCCCTTCTCTTCCCATGTGGACAGATAGATATGTACAGCCCAGACTCAGCCTCAGATGCAAGGCTCGAGTCAACAATAGTGCCCGGAATACGGCAATAGGCTCACCCCCTATTACGTGGGACCGAATACCGATTGGTGAAATGTGGGTGTTAATTCACCTCTGCCTAACCCTCTGGGGATAAAGGCGTGATTATATGTATATGTATGTATGTATATCACCGGAGAACTGAACCTTTGGCATAATTTATGGGTGAAGAAGGCTTTATCAGATGATCAATTAAAGGACATAGAAGTAGTTGATCTGTTCAACGAAGCCAACATTTTTTACACCAGATTTTGTTGGTCCCGCTCAGCCCAGTATTCGATCAAACAACTACCATTTGGAATCACCTGAAACCGTACAGGAGCTAGATAATTCTATTAAAAGTACTGATACCGCACCAGGCTACGATAATATTTACTTTTCGATGATAGCACACCTCCCACAGATTGGTAAATCTGTATTGTTGACACTGTACAACCAGTTTCTCAGTTACAGTTTTGTACCCTTACAGCGGCGCAGAGTCAAGAGTACAATCTTTACTTCTTCTTCTTCTTAAACCAGGTCGGGATATAAATTTAGATAGTGCATTACGTTCAATATCAATAATATCATGTCTATGTAAAATTCTACATTCTATTTAAAACGAAAGATTAGAATGGTATTTTGAAAAAAGTCAGATGTTCCCGGATAATATGGTAGGTTTTCGCAAATCTAGATCCTGCTTGGATAATCTTTCTCGGCTGATTTCACATATACAGTCAGGTTTTTCAAAGAATTTAATTACCGCTGCCTGCTTTATCGACATTGATAATGCATATAACAATGTAGATGTTTTATGTCTAATGAAAATACTGGATAGTTTGGGAGTCGGCACTCGGATATGTCTGTACCTCTGGACCTATATAAAATAGACGATTACATTATAATATATGGAAATTGATAATGTAAATTCAACAATACAAAAATGTGGAAATTGAAGCGCCGGTAGCTTAGTGGTTAAGGAGTCAGCCTTACGATCGAGAGGTCCCGGGTTCGAATCCTGGCCATTACACTACCGACGTGAACCCACTCCTAGCACAAGCAATTTAGCTTATTAGGAGGGGTTAGAGAGAATATTAGTAATTTCGATAATTTCGGTTGCTAATATTATTTATTTAAAACAAAAACTAGATCCACCGGCCGTGGTTTAGCTCAAGGCGACCCACTTTCCCCGATCCTTTTTAATATTGCCACCTAAGACATATGCCGAAAAATTCAAAACGTGAAAATCTCTCAATATGCAGTGTTTAAATCAGATTCAAAGTTGACCGTCGCTGTGACGGAGCTTGAACGCGCTTGCTACAGTTTAAATTC
The DNA here is from genome assembly GCA_949126895.1 of Eilema caniola. Lineage (NCBI taxonomy): Eukaryota > Metazoa > Arthropoda > Insecta > Lepidoptera > Erebidae > Eilema > Eilema caniola. Next base: position 29,520,207 of record OX421464.1, read on the forward strand.
AGTGTTGACAAATTTAGGCTTAGTTATCTCAACAACAAGCGCGGTAGACTAGTGGTATTGGTAATGGACTGCTGAGACGAGGTCTCGGGTTCGATCCCAGGTTTTCCATGGCACACACCAATGACTTTTCGATGCTTTTCGAAGTTATGTGTGTATTTATCGCAGGTTTATAAGTGCCCAGTTAATGGCAATAGGCTCGCCACCTATTACATTGGGACCTAAACATAAACCGGCGAATTGTGGGTGCTAGCACCTCTGCCTACCCCTTCGGGGATAAAAGGCGTGAGTTTATGTTATGTTATCTCTATACCTACATTAACACAGAATCACTACCAAAGTCACAATATAGATAATGGTTGCCGAATTTAAAATTAATAATGTGTCACTTCCTGCAGTCAAGCACGTAAAATATCTAGGTCTAGGTATGTTTGGACAGCGGGTTAAGATGGCGTTGGCATATCAATGAGTCTACTTTAAAGGTATCCAAGTTAATGAACATCTTAAAAATACTGGGTGGGAGGGGATGGGGTCTTCACCAAAAACATATTAAACGTCTTTACATATCTCTTATCCAGAGCAGAATGGATTATGCTAGATTCCTGTATGACAGTAGTTGTAGAACAAATCTTATGAAACTAGACAAAATTCAAGACCAAGCATTGCGATTTATTCGTAGTACTCCGTACAAACATGGGTTAGTAGTATAGGTCTCTACCAGGGTATTCCCTTCTGTGCATAGGGCAAAGCACCTGTATGTTACTCTCGAACTGCGTAGGTACAAAATGTGACGAGTTTGTTATTTTGGTTTTAATTTTGTTATTCCATAAAATTTACACAGATGGCTCCAAAGCTGGACAATTCGGTGGTGCTGCGTTCCTAGATCCTATTCACATCTGTAGTATACAATTGAGGATAGATTCTGATATTTCCATTATGCACATTGAGTTAATTGCTCTAACAGAAGCCCTATGATAAATATGCTAAATCAATTGACTATGATAGCTTCGTAATTTTAACTGACGTTAAAAGCAACATCTGGCTTGGTGAACCTCGCTCGGGCGAGGTAATCCGATTGCCAATCAAATATTAGAATCCATTCAAAATTTTCAAAGGACAGATCAAAAGATTGTATAAGTACTCCAGTGGATTCCTTCACACTTAGGTATCGAAGAGCGATATTATTGTTGACCATCTAGCAAGCTTGTTCGGATGGCCTCCCATTAAACGATTTGCCTTTATATTCTGACCATATTAGACTGATAAAGGAACAGTGTAGGATGTGTTGGCAGTAATAGTTTGACGAGAGATCGAGGGGAAAAGGTATTTGGTACCGTACAATACAGCCACAAATTTTGAAAGGTCCGTGGATGGAAAAAAGTTCTGGATAAAAGATCGCTAGTGGCAGCCCTCAGACTACGAACAGGTCTAAGAAGTTGTTGTCAAGCATCTAAGAAGTTCGCAAATTATTTTAATGGGTAAGGTTACTGCGCTACTGCACCAACTGCGAGGACGGCGGCGTTCTCGAGGATGTGTTGAACATTCTCCGCGAGTGCGTTCGCAATAGGTCTTACAGAGATACTGAGATATACATTTTAGGGTCACGAGAGATAAAAGTGTCGGCCTTGCAATAGCCTCGTGTCCAACCCTACGTCGGCTGAGGCTCAGACATTATATAGATTAGCTGAATTAGGTTTGAAATAGATGTGTATTACGTGTGTAAATTAAGCTGATTTATATACCTATATATTATGAGTATCTTCACAGGGCGATGTGGTCACGAAGCAAGAAAGCCCCACAATAAAAAAAAAGACGGGTTGCACTCTGGGAGTGCCGGCAGAAGTGGCCTTTTCTTTTTTTCTTTCTTCGTTATATACATAGAAAAAGATAAAAAAGAACATACCATACCATACCATACCTATAATATAGCGCTAATCATAGAACCTATCACTTATTTTCTGCTAATTTTTTGTCAGAAGAAATTAATAAATTATGAAAAGAAAAAATAAATACAAAAAGTAATAAATTACAGAAAGAAAAAATAATCATAAAAAGTAATGAATTACAAAAAGAAAAAATAATCACAAAAAGTTTCAGAAGGCCAGGTGGTTTGAACCCGATACTATCTGAAATTATAAGGACTTACAGTCGAAGTGCTTACCGTTTAAGCTACGACGCTATTATGGTAAATTGCAAAATAGATAGTCTTTACCTAATCTTGTATGACGTCAGTCGTCGGTTACGGTTCAAAGGTCAACTAATCCTGACGCTTCCTTAACATTTTACACCCATCCAACGCCGCTAAAGAAGTTTTCACTTCAAAAATAAAAAATAAATAAGCCACCGAAGGTACTAGAAATACTAAAGCAGTAGCATTTAGCTCGCACTTTTACTGCGTTTCGACTGCTGGGCCACTATGTCGTAGAAAAAAAAACATATGTCAGCATTTCGAAGGAATTTGTAAAAGACGAACAGTGAAAACCGCAAATTCGAAGAGTCAATATTTAGAAAGTTATAAGGGTTGAACCGTGGCCGCGCAGTCCGCACGAATTCAACTGCGCGGCCACAAAAAGTAGATGGTAAAAATATAGCCCTAAAGTTTAGACTTCTCGTTCCATAGCACTCACGTAATGGCGAACCGCGCGGCCACGTGTTTCTTAAAGTGGAGCTTTAACGGAGTTTGGTAGAGGTCTCATTCTTTTTGCTAATCACTGATACGATTTCGAAGAATATGTAGACATCATGAATGAAGTTCTAATGTTTGAAAATCACGAGTTACAGAACTTAAACCCTGTAACTCGAGTTAAAAGAAGGGTGACCATGATTTACGTTGCGTCGACGAGATATTCCCATAATAGACGTTTTAATGTTACGTATATTGCTATACTTTTTATCATAACAAGCAAATAGTTTTAGTCCTTTGGTTTGAAATTGAATAGAGAAGTTAAGAAAAAAGTAAAGAAAAAGAAATGCTCATCGATTGATTTATATTTCAGTGAATGGTGATCATCACAATATACATATTGTTTAGTATTTCATACTATATATATAATGGGTAAGGTAAAGCACAAATTAAATAGTTACTACGTAACAGACATCACTCCCATACAAAAGCGAAAATACCTACTCTATATTAACCTAATGTTTTTTAATAATAACACCAGCTACACAGAACCAGAAGAATTGTACCTTAAACACGTGTTCATAGAGTCGAGACTGTGTTTCCCGCCGTGCGAGTGACGCCATCGTAGGAATGCGCACAATTACATACCTGCTTATTACCTACTTATGTTCAAAGATATAAATGGTGGCAACATTCATATAGATAAGACTTAAATTACTACACATCTGTCTTCGGCTCTCGGCAATGAAAAAAAAATCAAATTTTTCTTTGTTTTTTGACTTTGACACGCGCTAAAATATTGTCTTCTTTGGGTTGGGTAGTTCGTTATCGTCGTGGTGATTTGCTAAGGTTTGTTTCCTTGGTGGTTGCTGCGGTTGGGATTGTTGAACTGTGGGTTCTGCACCAAAAAACCAATTTTAAATGTAGTGGAATATCTATTTCACTCAGCGCTATGTAGAATGAATGATTGCCAATCGCCAGCAAAAATGGTTTCTTTTTAATAAACCTACTTTACTTAAAAACTTACAAGCTTACTTACTTATATTTTCGTAAAACAAATTCGAATCAAATAAACAATCAGTAGCTCTTTTTACAAGAAAAGCTACTTGCTATATATTTACACTATGATATTAAAATGGAAAAAGCCTGGATTCACACCCTATAGATCTTGGTCACCCTATTTTTTCCTTCGTTTTTAGGTTTTAAGTTCTGTAGGTCGTGTAGTTCTTTATTTTAGGCTTTATTGATACTGTCTACATATTCTTCGAAATGGTATGTTTAATTAGCAAAAAGGATGGGACTTCTACTAAACTCCGTATAAGGACCATTTAAGAAAATCCGTGGCCGCGCGGTTCGCTTTTGTGCAGACTGCGCGGCCAAACTTCGGAGCGCTGTAGGTCGTGAAGTCCAAACAGAAGGGCTTTATTTTTATAATCTACATTTTCTTCGAAATCGTATCAGTGATTAGCAAAAAGAATAAGACTTGTACGTAGCTCCGTTTAAGAGAACTCGTGGCCGCGCAGTTGAATTCGTGCGGACTGCGCGGCCACGGTTCAACCCTTATAACTTTCTAAATATTGACTCTTCGAATTTGCGGTTTTCACTGTTCGTCTTTTACAAATTCCTTCGAAATGCTGACATAAGTTTTTTTTTCTACGACATAGTGGCCGAGCATTCGAAACGCACACCCCTACAGAGGGCGCATCGTCGTAATGGCCAATGTCAGCTGTCATCGACATAGCTTTCATTGTTTGTCTGAATTTTTTTATGAATATACTCTATGATGCCGCTTTGTTCAGTACAAGTTGTACCAGGATGTAATGTTAGTGGAGTGTATTTATTTCCTTAAAATGCTAAACTATTTTTTTTTTTAAATCCTGTGTCCGTTCCTAAGCTCTATCCATCCCTGTACCAAGTATGAACCCTTTGAGCGCGTAAATTAGTAGTATTCAAATAATATAACTAGTGGCGTCCAGCTCTACCGCCAACCGCTAATACCGCGCGCTTGCGCGATGCACAGCGCGTGGCTTAGTAACAGAAATAATTACTAAACTGTCACTTCACTGTATATGCCGGCCGGATTTCTAATCATACCACTTGTATCTAGGCCACAAACATTGTCGATAGTTTCGAGCACGTCACTAAGCACTAAAAGTTGGTATCATTATTTCACAATTTGAAATTTGCAGTCGTCAATTTACTATCTGAATTCAAAAAACGGACTATAGAAGGTGTCACAAAATTATAATGTCGCTTTTTTCAGGATAGTTACAGTAACGCTGATACCTTAAAAAAGGAACAATTCCAACCCATAATAGTTGAATAGATACAGTGTTTTACGATAGATACAGTGTATTTTGTTGTGTACTGCCATCTATAATTAGTTTTGCGTCGGCATCCCCAATGGGGATCCGATACCGGTCCGATAATCCGTGAGGATCTTTCGTACGTTGAAAAAGGACCTCGCAAAATATATACCTTGCCCAGATTGATGACTCGTGGTCCCACCAATTTTGTCCCACCGTGCTCGTGGTCCCACTATCATAAAACTAATGACTTGTGGTCCCTTTATTTAGTGGCACCACGAGTCATACGTGTAATGCTTGACTCGTGGTCCCACTAAATAGTGGGACTAAGTTTAGGTCTTGCGCCGCCACTGCGCACAACCATAATTAGTAAAAATATAAAATTAGTATAGAAAGTAGCAACCCTGCCACTATTTGCATCACAGTCCTACTTATATTGTGTTTAAAATTGTAACTTTAAAAAGAAGCTCAAGTGCTAAGTGAGCTTGTTGTGCGCGTTACGGTGAATCTGTACTACCTTTTGACATCGTATTCTTCCATTGTAAGCACGGGAATTGGCAGAGAAAAGCTTTAATTTTGTACCCTCATAAGTAAAATATTTTCGAGGATACAAAGTGAAGTCTATAAATACCCTCAAGTTACGGTATTGAATTTGTCAGATTCAACTGACATCAATCAAATTCAATTGACATCTGTCAAATTTGATGTTGTCATTTACCTAGTGTTGCCAACTTCTGAAAAATCCCCATTTTGTGGTAAACAAAAGTATGAGTTCTTGTAACATATGCGCAAAAAAAGGCCACTGACTTGAAAGCCTGCTCAAAGTGTAAGGACACTTACCACTATCAGTGCTTAAGCGTGCCTACTGAGACTTTCTTGAAAGAATCTAAGGCTTATAAAGCGGCTTGGAAGTGTAAGGAGTGCAAGCTCATCGAGAAGCACACTGGAAGTGATCACACTCCCTCTCAATCAAAGGACACGGGAGTAAGCGTAGAGTCTCCGGCGGGGTAAAGTTTTGAAGACCTAAAGTCATTTTTTATTAATAAAATTGAAGATTCATTGTCTCAACTTCGAAGGGACATAAGGCGCGATCTAACTGCTGAGTGCACTGACACTCGAGGGAAAATAGAGGAGCTGACCGAGAGCGTCAATTTTATAGCTGCAAAGCATGATCAGCTTCGGGAGGAGTTGAATTTGAAAATTAAGGTTATCGAGGATTTGGAAACTGAAAATAAAAATCTGAAACGAAGTTTAACTGACCTTAATAGCAGGTTTAGTCCGTTTGTAGTAATATAGAGATTCAGTGTGTCCCTGAGCATAAAGCTGAGGACTGCTACCGTTGGCTGCCATCTACCAGAACAACAACTCTTAAACTACCACCGTGTTGCAAAGGTTAACCAGGACACAAAGCGCCCGCATTCTATAGTGGTGAAGCTGGCCAGTCCTTTAGTACGCGATAGTATCTTGGCCGCTATCAAGGCGATCAATTGGGATAATTTTTTTTAAATCCAATCAAACAATAGATGTTACCGTTGATTCGTTTTACACTCTCCTTAATCAAATAATTAAAAACAACACGCCTGTTAGTCGAGGCTCTGTTAGCAAATATCCATTCTGGTTCAGTCGCGCGTTGATACAAAGACTGAAGGAGAAGAATAAAATACACAAAAAATAAACTCAAACCCCAGGGATTTGATTACTTATCAAATTTTACGCGATCAGTGTAAAATAATGCTTAAGGAGCGTCTCAATGCGTTCAAATCAAATTCTAAAACGCTTATCAGAAAGGATCCCAATTATTTTTGGACTTATATCAGAATGCAAAGATTGAATAGTGGCGAGATTCCAGATGAAATGTTTTATCGTGACCAAATCAAATCAAATCAAATCAAATCGAATCAAATCAAATCAAATCAAATCAATCTTTATTTCAGAGAATATGGTTATAGCATCAGGTTTTATAGTATTTCTAAGTCGGTACAGCATATTCTGCCGTGTGGCGTTGAAATATAATATTGTAAAAAACATGAGAATTAAATCAAAATAACTTAAAATAAAATCAACTGAAATCAAATTCAAACCAAATTAAAATCAAATTAATTTCAAATCAAAGCATTAAAATCAAATGAAAGTCAAATTGAAACATTAAAATCAAATTGAAGTTAAATTAAAACATTAAAATCATGCTAAAGTCAAATTATAACATTAAAATCAAATTAAAGTCAAATTAAAAAAAATACCTTAAATTAAATGAATATGAAATTACAATGTTGCATGATTAAAAATTGTTAAAAAATTAAATAATAATGGAATTATTCATTTTCGACTATTATTTTATCACATAAATATTCATCTATTGCATAGTAGCCTTTTTCACTAAATATTCTATACAATTTCCTCCGGAATGTAGCTTCTTCGAGTGCTTTTAGACAAACTGGTAGATGATTATACAATGTTATAAATGAATTTCTCTTGGATAACTCTAAGTTCACCTATGGGATCAGCAGTCGGTCCTTTTGCCTTGTTCGGCTATTTGGCAAGTAGCCCAACTTAATAAATAGGTGTGGATGTTTTTAACAAAGATGCACATTTCCAGTATGTATAAACATGGCAGTGGGAGAATTTTATGTCGCTTAAAGAGTGGCTTGCAACTAGTTTTCATTTCTTTTGGGCTATGAATGCTCTATCTGCTTCCGCCGAGTTGCCCCATATGATAATTCCATAGCGGAGAACCGAGGACACATATGCATGATATGTCATCACTGCTGTATGTAAATTGACAATCTGTCTAATTCTACTGAGTACGTAAACAAAACGATCAATTTTAGTGAGAATTTTATTTATATGTGACTTCCAGTTGCAAAACTTGTCCATCGTTATACCTAATAACGTACACTCGTTGCAGTTACTGATGAAATTATCATTGTGAGTAATTTTAAGGTCTGTAACTTTACTGTTATATGTCTGGAATTGCATGATGTTTGTTTTGGATGTATTTATTTTCAAGTTATTCATTTCTAACCATGTGTTCGCGTTACTTAAGGCTTCCTTTATTTTAAGTTCGAGATCGTCGTTGGTTTTGGCTTTGATAATTAAGGTAGTCAAAGTCAAAGTCAAAGTCAAAAATCATTTATTCTGTATAGACCATTAAAACGGTACTTACAAAACGTCAAGTTTAAAAAAAAAATCTAGACTAGTTTAGCAAATGGACCACCGGTTCGAAACGCGGCCCCGACCTGAGAAGACTCCGGCAAGAAACTCAGCGGGCATTTTTTTTTTTTTTGGTCTATTTACAAACATTTGCTTAGTCTACTTAGTCTAAATACAATAGTTTGCTTGAGTAGCATAGTTGAGCGAACAGCTCATTTCCAAGCTTGTTTATCATCTAAATATTCTTGGATTTTATAATAGCCTTTTTGGCACAGTTTAGTCTTAATTACATTTTTAAATTTATTTACAGGTAAATCTCTAATTTCATTAGGGAGCTTGTTGAAAAAGCGTATACAGTTGCCCCGGAAAGAATTACTAATTTTATGGAGTCTACTATCACAAGCTACAAGATTGTTTTTATGTCTTGTGTTTATATTATGCCTGTCACAAACTCTTGAAAATTTAGAGATATTTTTCCTTACATACATCAGGTTCTCGAAGATGTATTGTGACACTACGGTTAGAATGTCTATTTCTTTAAACTTTTCTCGAAGGGAAACTCTTGGGCCCAAATTATAAATAGCTCTCACAGCCCGCTTTTGTAAAATGAATATTGTGTTTAAATCCGCGGAATTACCCCAAAGGAGAATTCCGTAGCTTAAAATACTATGAAAATAACTGAAATAAACTATTCTAGCCGTATCCACGTCTGTTAATGTCCTAATCTTTTTTACAGCGTAAGAAGCCGAACTTAATCTACTGGATATTTTTTCAATATGCGATCGCCACTGCAATTTGGCGTCAATACTTAAACCTAAGAACACTGTTGATTCCACAAGGTTCAACACTTGTCCATTGAGTTGTACATTGGTTTCAACCTGTGTAACATTAGGTAATGTGAATTTTATACATTTAGTTTTGTTCCCATTAAGGCAAAGATTATTAGTATTAAACCAATGGACCACTCTTGTGATAACACCATTCACTTCGTCATAATTATTTTGTTGCCTTTTAATTTTAAATATTAACGAAGTATCGTCAGCAAATAAAATAATACTAGTTTTATCCCTTACGTAGTAGGGGAGGTCATTAATATATATTAAGAATAAAAATGGTCCAAGTATCGAACCTTGTGGAACACCCATCGAAATCAGAGATCCCACTGAACGTGTACCATTAACATCGACCCTCTGAATTCTATTGTTCAAATATGAAGTCAGAAGCTCGAGAGCCTTGTTCCTTATTCCATAATGTTCTAATTTCCTGATTAATGTGTCATGGTGGACGCAATCGAAAGCCTTGGATAGATCACAGAATACACCCAATGCATCATGCTTATCCTCCCAGGCCTCGTAAATACAATTTAACAATTCTATACCAGCATCAGCAGTCGAACGTCCCTTAGTAAACCCAAACTGTTTATCATGAAATAATTTGTTTTCACCAAAATGGGTCATCAACTGTCCTAGGATTAATTTCTCAAATACTTTACTCAAGGTCGGCAACACAGAAACGGGTCGGAAATTAGAAGGGTCTGTAGCACTGCCAGCCTTGAACAAAGGTATGACTTTGCTATGTTTCATTAAATCAGGAAATATACCGCTGTTGACACAGTCATTAAACACAGTTGCTAGATGGGGAGCAATGACATCAATGATACATGAAATAGTTTTGACTGATAATCCCCATAGATCCGCGGTCTTTTTGATATTAATAGAGTGAAACGCTTTGGTGATGTCCTTGCTATTAACAACTGAGAATACGAATGCGTCTTCACACTCGTTTATCGATTCCTTAAGCAATGACACAGCGGAAGTGGAAGACGACTGAAGAGTTTTAGTCGTTATTAACGGTATATTTGAAAAGAAATGTTCAAACTCTGTCGCAACTTCCAGATCCTCCGTGACATGGCGACCTTCTATTTTTAAATGAAAATCTCTTACATTTGATGGAGATTTCCCACATTCGGAATTTATAATATTCCAAGTAGTCTTAATTTTATTTACAGAATTAGAAATTTTATTTTTAATGAAGTTTGACTTCGCGAAGGAACAGGCTCGCTTAAATATTTTTGAGTAATTTTTAACATAATCCTGGAAAACAGGGTTGAAATTGTACGATTTTTCAGAATATAGATCATACAATCTTCTCCTGCTCTTATAAATCCCCGATGTTGCCCAATCACTGAAAACTGGACGGCCACCAATCGATAATGTTTTTGAGGTAAAAATTCTCCCAAACTCATTATTGATCAGGTTGATTAGGTCTGCGTAAGACTCTTCTACATTATTGTACGAGGGCAAGTCAGGTAGTTTGTTTACAATAGTTTCCTTGAAAGCGTCTAAACGGTATTGGTTAATTGGTACAATTTTAATTTCGTTTTTACTAATTTTACAATTATTTCTTTCACAAGTTATTAATTGGCCACGGTGATCCGAGTGTACAGCATCCACAATATATTTGTTGATTGGTTTAACATCCGTGAAAATATTATCAATACATGTGGCACTAGTTGCAGTTTTTCGAGTAGGTTCCGAAAACATATTAATAAGATTAAAGGACTTGAATAGATTTAACAATTTATTCTTCTCTACTGGCACTAGGGTGTTATCTAAAATATTTACGTTGAAGTCTCCACAAACTATTATCGCCTTTTGGGAGTAACGGCATTTAAAAAGCGCTTCTTCCATCCTCTCTTCAAATTTTGCATAGGGCGCGTCTGGGGGACTGTATACGCTTAATACAATGAACCGTTCAAACTCAATACTAGCTATCTCAATAACTCGTTCAATAGAGAGGCTGACTAAATCTTTACGCTCTTTAAATTTAATATTCTTATTAATAATAATTAGGGTGCCTCCACGTTTGAAATTTTGTCTACTGAACGAGCTAGCCACCTGGTGATTTTTGAAGTTGAACATGACTTGATGGTCTTTCAACCAATGTTCGGTTACACAGAAGATGTCAATATTATTCATGGTCATGTGCAACTCCAATTCCAAATCTTTACCATTGATCAATCCTTCGACATTTTGATGCACCAGGTTTAATAATTTATTTTTACAATATAAATTACATGCAGGAGACTCAACTGTCTCAAAAGCCGCATGCCCATGTCCGCTACATTCGGACATTATATGAAAAAAGTTGCTAGATTTTTTATCTGTTGTCAAAGAATTAAGTTTTTTTGGATAACCATATCCACTATGTCATTATTATTTTCTTCAAAAGAAGCAATGTTACTAGTCAGTTCTTTGACTATTATACTTAAAAAGTTACCTAGTAAGATTGCAACCTGACGTTGCAAAGATTTTGATAGTGAAAAACTATCTTTTGTCAAAATAAAAGTACTTTGTAATACATAATTACAGTCAAATAAATCTATGGTCCTACAATATGTAGTTAAGGTATGTAATTTTCTATTTATATTATACCTAATGCTGTTTTCACTAGCTGTGAAAGATTTACTGTAAGGTAATGCACACAATATTATCTGTTTAACTTTTAACTTTGTTAAGTCATTGTAAAAATTAATAAAATTATTTATGTTTGCATTGCCTCTTGTCATCGGCGAAGAGTATACACTCGTGATTTACTGCCTTTGGTCATTTATATATAGTAGGAACAGAAGAGGAGAGATTAGACACCCCTGTGGTACACCGTAGCCATTATGCCGATATTCTGATCTGTACTTTTTTTGTAGGTGTTGTTCTATTTGTACTATTTCAACACATTGCACTCTATTCTCCAGGTAGCTCTTAATCAAATCATTCGCGGTACCTCGTATACCATAATTGTATAATTTTGACAAGAGTGTACTGTGGCAGACAAAATCAAATGCCTTCGTCATATCAAGGAACACACAAGCGATTTTGGATTTAGCATCAAGGGTGTCTGTGATTTGTTTAACTAACGAGAAGCATGCCAGGGAAGTTGAACTTGATTTTCTAAATCCGTACTGAAGTATGTCGCATGAAGTTATAAATGCCTCGAGTTTAGAACAAATCACTTTTTCAAAAATCTTTGCTAAAATAGGGATTAGAGTTATAGGTCTGTACCTAGTTGTTAACATTTGTTCTTTACCCTTTTTTATACAAAGGCTTCCTACAGATATTTTCAGGCGATCTGGAAATTTTCCCTCTGATAACGATAGGTTGATAATATATGTGAGTGGAACAACCAAACTGGGCGCACACTTTTTTAACACTTTAGTGGTTAAATCGTCATAGCCCGTGGAGTAGGTGTCTTTTAGGTTTAAGATTATTTTGTGTATTTCAAGTTCGTCTACGGGTGTCAGGAATATACTCTTGGTGTTATGCGGTATACTAACTGGGCAATTTCGGTTCGTGGTATGCGTATGTATGTTTGTCTGTGATATGTAGAAGTTATTAAATATGTCACATAGTTCTTTAGGATCTTCATATAAAGTGTTGTCTATTACTAACGTGTCAATCACTGGCTGTTGTTGTTTTTTATTAGTTTTATCTTTAATTAATTGCCATGTAGCTTTGCATATGTTTTTCGATGAGGCGATATAGCGCTGGCTATTAATTTGTTGTGCTGTATGTATACAATTCCTCAATATAGTAGAGTAGCGTGTGTATGTGTACTTATTGTATTTTTTATTGCTTTTGCTTTAACGGTACCCCGTGTAAATAATTCTTTTTTTTATACAGCATTTCTTTATACCTTTTGTCAACCATTTATTTTTTATTGGTTTGTTCGTGTACTTAACTTTCTTTATTGGGAAACATAGGTCATAGAAGAGTGTGACTGTGTCATGAAATGTGTTAAAAGCTGCGTTTGAATTTGTACTTGTTGTATTATCTGTGTCTGTAGTCTATGATAATTGTCCATAGACGTAAGGCATCCGTCTAGGATATCGGTTAGGATTCAGATGTGATTCGCAATACAAGTCATAAGTCAGCACATTGTTGTTTTATTAAATACGTCCTAGTAGAGCACCTGAGATCCTGATAGTCAAGACGCCCACTCGACCATCAATCTACAATAAAACAAGAATAAAACATGGTGTCAGAAGATGAAATGGCAGAAAATAAGGTACCGAACATTATTATTTCTAGTTTGAAACCGTTGAACCTAAGCAATGGCAAAAATCAAACCGATAATTGGAAATTGTTCAAACAAAAATTTGAAATTTATGCGGATGCGCACGGATTGGAACGATTGCCGGAACAAAAACAGGTTGCTATTTTTCTCAACATAATAGGAGACCAAGGCTTAGACATTTTCAACTCTTTCAATATAGATCGAAAAAATATCAAAATCGCAGAGATAATCCAAAAGTTTGACGAGAAATTCAATCCCTGCAAGAACATTACTGTTGAACGTTACAATTTTTTCACGAGATATCAGAATAGTGATGAGTCATTGGACGAATATGTAACCATATTGAATAACTTAGCAGGTAGTTGTAAATTTGAAGAACTGAAAAACTCGTTAATAAAAGATTTGTTTATAATTGGGTTATCGAATACTGACATTAAGGAAAAATTATTACAAAAAGAAGAATTAGTAACAGTAAATGATGCGTTGATAATAGCCAAGAATATTGAACTTTCACAAGAACGATCGAAAAAATTGACAAGTCAAGGTCAAAGTCAAAAGGAGTTAAATGTTCAAAGAATAACGAAATCAAATAAAATTATTCAATTTAGAAGTCGAAGCCTTACACCAAGAAGACAGTCAAATTCAAGAGAAGGAGATGAATCTACAAAAAATTATAGAGAAACTAATAATAGTCTTATTTTCAGAAATTTTCAGGGCAAAAACTGTCAAAAATGTGGACAGCGTCATAGGTATAAGTGTCCAGCACTAGGAAAAACCTGTGCAGTCTGCAAAAAAACCAAATCATTTTGCAAAATATTGTTTTTTCAATACCAAGAAAAATGAAAACATGCAAGGAAGGAAAAGGGTGAGCGTTGTAAATTCTTTCAATAGTAACTTACCAGATATTCATGAAATGAGCTTTAGCAGCAATACTCCTGAAATTAGATATAGCAGTCGTGGGAGATTGTTAAAGAAAACAAAAAAGTTTGATTTATAATGTAAGTTTATTATTGTATAATCATTAAAATAAATAAATGTTTTGTGTCATAATTATAGAAATTGATTAGCCTAGAAAATGCAACACTGACATTCACACAATTTGTTTTGTATTAATAAGAAATTATACTCCAATTTAATTAGTCTATAAAAATTTATAATGTCGTATGTTTTGAAAAATAAACATAACCAAAAAACTAAATGTCACGAAATAAGACGCCCACTCGACCATCAATCTACAATAAAACAAGAATAAAACAGTACTAACTAACACATCGGAAAATGATAGCTGGGACAAGTAGGATTTATATCTATCGGTGTTTTCCTCGCACAAATCTCTCACTGCTTTGAACCAAAATTCAGGGGCTTGCCGTACCTTGTGGGATTCAAGTGTGAAGGTAATGGATTGACCCGTTTGGTGGTCAGAGAGATTCAGATAGTGAAGGTTAGGTAAAACGTCGGGGATATTACTCACAATTAAATCTATGCAGGCTTTGTCACGCGTAGGTAACTGTATATGGCTTTTTAAATTATTATAATTCTTATAAGAGACCAGGCTGCCCAAGGTGGACAACATGTTAGCGACCTGTTTTCTGAATACTTTCACTCAGTATATCTAAACAATCAGACGGCACTGGCTGCTCCCACTGAAGAATCTACGAGCTTTTCGCAATCACTTGGTTTTTGCTATATATCTAAAGCGGACATTGCTAAATCTCTCATTTCTATTAATACCAGAAAAGGACCAGGTCCAGACTGTATCCCACTCCTCTTCCTGCGAAACTGCTCCGAACAGCTTGTAGAACCACTTTATCGCATCTTTAATAAATCTCTTGCAAGTGGAATTTTCCCAACTATATGGAAACTAGCGCACATTACTCCAATCTACAAAAAGGGAGATCAAACTGATTTCTCAAACTACAGACCTATCTCGATTTTGTCAGCAATGGGGAAAGTGTTTGAGAAACTGATTCAAGTTAGAATTCATTATCACCTAAAGCCCTTCTTTGACATTAATCAGCATGGGTTCTTGCCGGGGAGGTCAACCACTTCAAACCTCTTAGATTATGTCACAAACTTATATGAAGCAATGGAAGATAAAACAGAGGTACATGCTATTTACACAGATTTCTCAAAGGCGTTTGACGTGGTTGACCATGATCTACTCGTTCAAAAGCTAGCTCATGCAGGGATCTGTGAATCATTGCTTAGATGGTGTGAATCGTACCTCAATAATAGATCGCAGCTTGTAAAGGTCAGAGGCTATAAATCAATGCCTAGAGTAGTGCCCTCTGGCGTTCCTCAGGGTTCACATTTGGGTCCTCTTTTCTTTTTAGTTTACGTGGATGACCTATGTTCCGTCTGTCATAGCCTCCAAATACCACATGTTTGCAGATGATCTTAAAATATATCAAACCATTTCCAACACTAATGATATAGCATCCCTTCAAAGCGACATTAACGCAGTTAACCGTTGGTGTTCTTTGAATGGAATGAAAAGGAACGTTTCTAAATGCTTCCATATCAAATTCACGCGTAAACGTGATCCCATGCCTGCCACTTACTATATTTCCGACACTATTGTAACAAGTTAATTTTTATTCTTAGCAGTAATTGATTTCTTTGTTCCAGAGCCACCTAGAGTGTCTCACGGGAACTAGGCATAATTGTTTGGCAGTGAAACTTCTAATCTTCGATTAGGTGTGTCCTAGTTCTCACACTCGACCGGCGGATGGCGCTGGTGTCCTACAGCATATTTCAATTTTTATAATTGCAGTCATATATCATTTTATTTACAATTTAACAATAATAAATAAATGATACTTACTTTCTCAGAAATTGTGACATATTCGTGAACAAGTCATAATTATAATAAATGTTTGTCATATTTGGTCTAGTCGTGTCTGTGGCCATCAGCGGCTGATTAGTTTGCTTGTCTATGGGCCGCTAATTAGTTAGGTCGTGACCAGCAGAATTTTGAGGTTTGTTCACGAATATTCGATGGATTCGGGTATAAATAGGCCTGCGCCGATCCTCAATAGAACTTCTATATCGATCTTCGTAGCTGTCTCTGAGTAAATCAATTCTGTGTCTATATCTTGTAATAAAATTGTTTGGTGAAAACTTCATTCCCAGATATTCTGGTAAGTCGTATTCCTCTATTTATTGGGGCACATTACGGGCCTCTATGTATATTCACGGCTTAAGAGTGGTCTGTTTTATACAGGGTCGCTGGTCTGAGCTCGTGTGCCCTCTGAATACGCTCTTCTCTGACATTTATCTACGGCGTGCTTCGTGGTACAACGGCTGCTGTGAGCCGTATACATCGGCGAACGGTCTACTCTGAACATCCTAGAGGCCATCCCGCAATCACCCAAGGCCAGTACACTGTCGCCGTGTACCTGTTAATGTGTAGCTGTAGTGCCAACCAGAAGTAAACGTAGTACGCTTAGTAGCCTGTACTAGAATTCACGTACCTTAAATGTGTAGCTAGTGCTATAATTCATGTGCATATTGTGTGTTCATCTGCTTATTATCTGTGCCTGCTGTGTGTGTTCTTTCTGTCTCACACTTCTGTATTCTGTACCTGTCTGTCTACCTACTTATCACTACACATCTTCTGTATTCTGTGCCTGTCTGTCTACCTACTTGTCTGTACATATTCTTCTGTCACCTGTATCTACCTACTTCACTACTATATATTTCTCTGTGTGTAACTCTGTGTTCTATTCTATCAAATATATGTGTGTACACCTAAACTACCAGCTGTTTTCATTGGAGCCCTAGCTTCCCTGTGCACGCACCTCTCTAGCTCTGTGGAGAAGGCGCCCTGGGTAAGAGTTCTGCATCAGCCCCTGAGCGAGCCGGTGAGTATCCACCTGACTAGGTCAGTGGTTACAAATTGGCTCCCAACGTAGTGGCAAGACTCTGGTACTACTCTGCGGTAGTCTCAGTCTAGTGTGTGTGCATAGGAGGCTAACTCTGATGAAAACAACCTGGGAATCCGTCTGAGACTTCCCAAGACGTTAATTGGTTGTGTTAGCAGCTGAACACGTAATTAATCTTCTTGTCTTTTTCCAGCTACCTACACCTGGGGTGGGAAAAGACACCCAAAATTCTAAATTTCCAAATTAAAAAACAGCTGTGATTTTGGTAAGATTTTCTGATTTTTTTCGGCATACCCACTTTTTTTTCTTTTTTGTTTTTTTTCTTTTTTCTTTTTTCTCCTCTTTTCTAGCCTGTTTCTAGTCTTTCTTGCAGATGTGCACATATATATTTGGACTGTAATATAATTTTTTTCTGTGTAATAAAACCTAATAAGATTTTCTGTGTAACTACAAACTTTATAGAAAGTGTGTAGGTACCTTGCATTTTGAAAATTAACTTGAACTTTGTTCTCATAAATGATAGAAACTTTTAATTCTATTAGACAGCCTCTATTTGTATTAAATTATAGCAATCAATTTAAAACTTTAGTTAAATATCAAGCACCTTGTTGATATCTACTTATGAACCTCTGTTTTACATCTTGTATTTAAACCTTGTCTGTTTGACCTACATTGCCAGTTGTGTAACTGACTTTGCATTTGAGTCTAGACTTTAACTTTAGGGTCTTAATAATAGACACCTGTAACTCTAGTATAAATATAAATCATATTATTTAATTTGAAACCATTGTTAGATATCATACACTTTGGTGGAACTTACTTGTTATTTCTGTTTAATACTTTGTGATTGAACCCTGTCTGTGTCATCTACATTGTTACTTATTTAATTGTCGTAATTAAACTTTTACATCATGGCACAGATGCAAAAATATATAAACTATCTGAGAAAAGATGAACTCTCTAACGAGCTGGTTCACATAGGCATTTCAGTGGCACCTGATGCGACGGTGGCTGGCCTTCGGAGTGAGCTGAGGACGGCACACCGACTTGTCCGTCGGGGTAGCATCAAGCCGAAGGCGGTGGTCCCCACTGATGCAGCGGCGGAGCTTTCCATCTGTACGCCTAAGGTCTCGGAACTAAGTGAGGCCCTCCAGTCAGGTGACTTTGTTTCTGATAAGAATTGTCGCATAAGAGTAGCCTTCAGGGCGAACTATCTGCTAACTAGGCTGGCTCGTTGTGGTCTAGATTGTCCTGAACTGGCCGAACTTCGTGATAGGCTTGTGAAGATCGTCGCTGTGGCTGAACCCAGCACTGATTCTGAATCTGACGGGTCAGATGAAGGTGATGATGATTCTGGTCGTGACCGGGTAGAGTACACTTCACCTGCAGTGAGAGAGGACCGCTCGGTACGAGCTAGTTCTAGTAAATCTTGTTCCACGTCTGACAACATAGTGTATAGGGAACGTCCCGTTAACCTATGTTCTTTTAACTTAAAATATGATGGTTCCTCTTGTGTGCGCGTGTTTTTAGAGAGATTAGAAGAGCTTAGATGTGCACGGGAGGTCTCTAAGTCTAAACTCCTTCTGGCTTTCTCTGACCTGTTGGACGGACCAGCTTTGTCTTGGTTCCGTACAAATAGATCTAATTTCATCTCATATGAGGACCTTATTAGTGAGCTTAGAGATACATTCGATATTCCTGACTATGATTATCGTCTCAGAAATGAGATTAGACAGCGTAGCCAATCCCGCTCTGAGTCCTTGGTTAGCTACTTATGTACAATGCAGGCTATGTTCTCAAGGTTGTCGTGTAAAATGCCCAGTGAGGAACAGCTGGACATTCTCATGCACAATATTAGACCAGACTACATGAAGGAATTGGCCTTGCATGATGTCAACTCTATTGATGATCTGAGACGTCTAGGTAAGCGTCTGGAGCTTGCGCGTACAAGGGCGGACGCTTTCCGTGAGCCTATTCTGGACAAATTTGAGATTTCGTCTGATTTACACCAGCACAAGACCAAAGGCGTGCAAAAGCCCCCTAAGCAGGTGTCTGCAGTCGAGACGCCATCTACCTCCAACGAACGCAAATGCTTCCGGTGTGGCGAAGGCGGGCACGCTGCATACAACTGCACCCAGTCGAGAGAGTTGGTGTGCTTCCGGTGCGGTCTCAAAGGAGTCAAGACACCAGACTGCTCAAAATGTACTGGTAAGTCAAAAAACGCGTAAGCCAGGGCCTTATTGTGAACTCTATACATCACTCTGTATCTGAGTCTATTTCTGATAGGGTCCTGTTTACTAAACGGGATAACGATGTTAGACCGTATCTAGTTGTTAAAGTATTAAATTTAAATGTCTTAGGCCTTCTGGATTCCGGTGCCTCTTGCTCTATACTAGGAAAGGGAGCGCACCGTATCTTCTTGGAACTGGGTTTTGATCTTGAAAGTATCAACCCTGCCTTTCGCATTACAACTGCCGACAGCTCATATGTGCAATGTCTGGGTTGTATTTCTCTACCTATTGAGTATAATTCGGTTATCCGAGTTATCAAATTCTATGTTGTTCCGGGAATCACCACCTCCATGATATTTGGAGTGGATTTTTGGCAGCAATTTAAGCTAGGTGATAAACTAATTTCACAAAACATTAGTCTTGATGGTTTTAGTGACAATAATCCTATCGAGTCTGTGTCTCTTAACAGTGGCCTCGAGGATTACAGCAACCTGACTACTAAACAAAGGGGTGTAATCAACGAGATCATTGAAAAGTTTGACTCTTTGAACACGGATAAGGTGGGTTTAGGTCGGACTACACTTGAACATCATGTCATTGACACTGGTGACAGTAAGCCGATCAAACAGCGTTACTACCCGCTCTCTCCTCTCAAACAGAAAGCCCTGGAAGCCGAGTTGGACCGAATGCTAGAGATGGGAGTAGTGTCCCCGTCTCAGTCCGCATGGAATTCTCCAGTGGTCATGGTGGAGAAGGCGAACGGCGAACTCAGGTTGTGCTTGGACTCTCGCAAGCTCAACTCTGTGTCAAAAAGTGACGCCTATCCCTTACCGTACATTAATCAAATCTTGGACCATCTGAATAATGCTAAATATTTATCCTCTGTAGATCTGAGTGCGGCCTACTGGCAGATTCCGTTCGACTCTCTGCAGTCCGCCGAGAAGACTGCCTTTACAGTTCCCCGTAGGGGGCTGTTTCATTACAATACCATGTGTTTTGGACTCGTTGGAGCTGCCGCCACGATGCAGCGCCTAATGGACCGTCTGTTTGGTCCTGAGTTCGACAACAGGGTATTTGCGTTTCAGGACGACATAGTCTGTGTGTCCAGTACCTTTGAGGAGCATGTAGAGCTCTTACATAGAGTCTATCAGCGACTCAAGGATGCTGGCCTAACTATTAACATGAAAAAGTCTCACTTTTGTCGGAGTGAACTCAAATACCTGGGGTATTATGTGGACAAACACGGCCTTCGGACTGACCCTGGTAAAGTTGAGGTTATTCTCAACTATCCTACACCTACTAACCCAAAGGAGGTTAAGAGGTTTCTGGGAATGGCCGGCTGGTATCGTCGTTTTGTCAATAATTTCTCTAAGATTAGTAAACCTCTGTGTAAACTAACGTCTAAGAATGTTAAGTTCGAATGGACACCCGAAGCGGAACAGTCCTTCAATCTTCTCAAGTCAGCTTTGGTCTCTGCCCCTATATTGAAGATGCCTAACTTTGAGTTGCCTTTCCGTATTCTCAGTGATGCGTCCGCATTTTCAGTTGCTGCTGTGCTGACACAAACTCACGATGGAGTTGAACACCCCATCGCCTACTGCAGCCGTTCTCTCAACAAGAACGAGGTGAACTACAGCACAACTGAGCGGGAACTTCTGGCCGTGATTTTCGCCTTAGAACAATTCAGACAGTACGTCGAGGGCCAGAAGTGTACAGTCGTCACGGATCACTCCTCTTTACTGTGGTTCCATAAGCTGAAAAACCCTACGGGTCGTTTAGCGCGTTGGAGCATGAGGCTAAGTCAATTCGATTTTGACATTGAACATCGGAAGGGTAAAGATCACGTTGTACCTGACGCTCTGTCTCGTATAACGATTGATTCGCTAGATGCTGCCTCCTCTAAAGACCCTTGGTATATCCACACCATGAACAGTGTGCGGAAGAACCCTAGGAAGTTGCCGAATTTTGACATTCGTGACAACCTTTTATATAGATTTTCTAAGAATAAATACTCTCTGACTTCAGATTTCGACTGGAAGTTGGTGGTACCCCAGGAGGATCGCCTGTCCCTGCTCTCTAAGTACCATGATGACACACTTAGTGCTCATGGTGGTGTTTGGAAGACACACAAAAGGTTACTTACTTACTTACTTACTGCCAGCAGGGGACGCCGCAACCGGACGGGTGATCTGCCCTTCATTGTGGGCCATTTCACCCATTTCCCCTATTTTTCCTGTAAGGGATAGGGGTGTCCGGCAATCACGGCGCTTCGTCGAACCTACCTGTTTCCTTGCAAAAACTTACAATCTGTTCCACCCTCAGATTGGAAAAGTCTTCCAGATCTAATTCATCCGTTCCCATGATTTCCCATCTTTTCAGCGCGTACATGGGGCATTCGGCCAGCAGGTGGATGCTAGTTTCCTCGGCATCCATGCACTCCGGGCATCTGGGATCAGTCTTCACTCCTATTAGTGTCAGGTGCCTGTTCAATCGGCAGTGTCCTGTTATCACTTCTACGACAAGCCTCATGTTTCTTCTAGATAGTTTCATAAGTTGGCTTGTTCTTTTTGTGTCTAAACTTTTTATGAACATTTTCGACTGTCTCATGACAGGCGATGATTTCCATCTTCGGTTGGTCTCCGCCACTATGCTCCGGCTGATGACTCCTTTGGTGATTTTGTGGGCTATTGGCAACCTGGGTTCAGGGCCCACCTGGTTTACATCAGCTCCTTTCCTGGCCAGCTCGTCAGCTACCTCGTTGCCCGTGTTACCCTCGTGTCCGGGTACCCAAGCAATCGTTACGTCGGTTGCTATGGCCAGTCTTTTCAATGCCTTTTTACATTCCTTTACCATTGCCGAGGTGGTCTCTATTTTGTCCAGAGCTTTCAGCGCAGCTTGGCTATCACTGTAGAGTGTGATCTTCTCGGCATTCAGGTCCTTTATTATTTCCGCGCACTCCTTAATGGCAAAGATTTCTGCTTGGAATACACTTGCAAACTTACCCAATGGTATTGATCTGTTTATCTCTGTCCCGTCCTCGCATTTAATGTGCACTCCAGAGCCAGAGAGCTTTGTTGTTTCCTTTCTGGAGCCGTCTGTGTAGCAGATAGTGCCATTTGTGTCTATCTTCCAGTCGTCTCTGTGTCCTATATGTACTCTGTATTTCTTGTCAAATGTTCTCTCTTTCTTGATTAGGTCATTATTCGCGAGAATCATTGACAGTTTGTCTTCGTAGCCCTGACTTATCTTGGCATGGCCTTCGTCGAATGCGTTTGCTGTCCAGAGGCCAATGCTTTTTAGTTTGAACCATTGTTCAACTGCTTTCTTTTTTGCCTCTAGGTCTAGTGGGTTAAGTCCCAGTATTATCTCTAGCGCGGCAGTGGGTGTTGTTCTCATTGCACCAGTGGTCATTAGTGCTGCCATTCTTTGGACCTTGTCTAGTTCTTTTTTATTGCTCCCTGTGTTGGCTCTGTGCCACCATGCCAGGGCACCGTGCAGGATTCTTGGCATAATTATGGCCTTATAGATCCACAATACTATAGCTGGTTTTATACCCCAGGTTCTTCCTATAGCTCTTTTGCACTGCATCATAGCCATTTTGGCCTTCGAGCATGCGTTGCTTATGTGGTTCTTGAATGTTAGTTTGCTGTCCAGTGTCACACCCAGGTATTTGACCTCTTTTACATTTTCAAGGTCATGACCGTCAAGTTTTACTGGTTCAGCCTGTCCTAGTTTTCTTTTCCTCGTGAAGAGTACTAGTTTGGTTTTATCGGGGTTCAGGTTTAGGCCTTTACTCCTGCACCATTCTAGTGCTTTGTTGAGCCCCCTGTTCATGATGTTACATATGACACTTAGGACTTTTCCTGTTATCAGAAGCACACCATCATCAGAGTATACCTGTGTGTATATATGCATTCTGTTTATCTTGTTTACTAATTCGTCTATTAGCAGGCACCATAGTAGGGGTGATAGGCATCCTCCTTGGGGGAAGCCTCTCCTTGCTATAACTGTGCGTGTTGTTCCCGCTAGCTCGGCCTGTATCAGTCGTTGGTTCAGCATATTTCTTATCCAACCTGATATATCTTTGTTTATACCTTCGCGGTTTAGGGTTTCCTCGATTGAGACTGGGGTCGCCTTGTCGAAGGCGCCCTCGACGTCGAAGAAGCATCCTAGTGCATATTGTGTGTTGCTTATCGATCTCTGTATCCTGTTGACCAAATTATGCAGGGCGGTCTCGATGGACTTGCCTTCCATGTATGCATGTTGGTTCTGGTGGAGTGGAGATCCACTTACGGCGACTTGCTCTCTTATTAGTCTGTCTAGTATCTTCTCTAGGGTTTTGAGTAGAAATGAGGAGAGGCTTATGCATCTAAACGCTTTGGCCTCTTGATACGTTTCCTTTCCGGGTTTCGGTATGAATACCGCCCGCACTTCCCTCCATTTCCTAGGAATGTATTTCAGTCTGATGCTGCTGTTGTACAGCTCCAGGAGGTCGTCTTCTATATACTTGATGGCTTTTTGGAGCATTCCCGGGAAGATGCCGTCCGGCCCGGCCGCCTTGTATGGCTGGAACGAACGAATGCTCCATAGTAGGTGCTCTTTGGTGATAAGTGTCTTTACCTCGGTCTTCTCCGGGTTCTCTGTGTCGGCACTTGTTTCGTTGCCTGTGTACTCCTCACTTTCGGGAAAATGTGTTTCCAACATTATTTCCAGTATCCTTTCTGGGTCCGATATGAGTTCGTTCCCTTTCCTTATGCTGCCTAATTTGCAGGTACTGGTTTTTGGGAACATTTTGGCAAGTCTTGCTGCGTCAGAGTATTTCTCGACACCTTCGCAGAAGGCTTTCCAGCCATTTCTGTTCTCTCTTCTGCATTCTGTTTTGAAACTGTTTCTTTCTCTCCTGTACATGAGCCAGCTTTCCTCGTCACCCCTTCTGAGTGCTTTCCTGAGGGCTCGCCTGGTCTTTTTCCTCTTTTTCTCTAATGCCCTTGTCCACCATGGTTGGCCTTTGCCTGGTTTTATCTCCCTGAGTGGGCATGCTTCGTGGTATGCCTCTCTGAGAGCAACATCCAGTCGGCTGGTTTCTCTTTCTACATCTTTGATATCCTTTATCGAGTTCCGATCTGCTGGATTCCACTTCTTCATATGATTTTCAAATGTCGTCCAGTCGGTTTTCCTCGCGTTTCTTGTCATGGTCTTCTCGATTTCGGCTCCCAAACTAAAGGTTATTCGTCTGTGATCCGACTTCGAGTCTCTTTCGTCCACTTTCCATTCTGAGATGTGTTGGCTAATCCTATCTGTGGCGACTGTGATGTCCAGCACCTCTTTCCGGTTTTTCGTAACGAATGTCGGAGTGTTACCCTCGTTCAGTACGTCAAAACCTGCTGAGTTTAAGAAATCTAGGAGTAATTCACCTTTCTTATTGCAGTTGGTGCTACCCCACACCACGTGGTGAGCGTTGGCGTCGCAACCTAGAATAATGGGAATATTCTTACCGTGGTATTTCCTTGTAATCTCTTCCATTTCTGGCGATGGTGGTTTGTAGTCTTCTTCGCTGGGTAGGTAAGCGGAGACTATAAGCACCCTAACCTTGTCACCTGTGTTGAACTGCATTGTTGCTGTGGCGCTAGCTAGGTCACTGTAACAATCTGCCTTTATTAGTCCTAACGATCTTGCCCTACTGCTGGCGTATATGCATGCCCTGGGGGTAGACTCACCATTTTCATGGTAGATGATTTCGCCTCCCAGGGAGCTCAGCCCAGAGACGCGTCCTTTGACGACGTACGGCTCTTGCAGTAGGGCCATGTCTATTTTCTCATCTACCACATGTCTGCAGAATTCGACCATCGCGTCGCGACAGTGGTGGAGATTAACTTGAACTATTCTTATTTTTTGTGTGTTTGTTTGTGGTGTGTTATTGTTTGTGTTCATGTGTGTGTGAGTGTGTTATGAGTGTCTGTTGATGAGTGTTCCTGCTCCCTCCATACTCCGCATTACGTAGGAGGACTCTTTTCCATCCAAGGCGGTAGCAATAATGCCACGCTTGGTGGAGGAGTCCGGTCACTACGTTTTGCAGGGAGGGGGTGTGCTTTGACGTCCGGACGTGGATCTTGGCGGGGCGTTCTAGTTCCGGGTGGGGCCTCTTTCGAGGTTCCCGGCCGGGGTTCGTTCCCCCCGCTTCCAACCGACGCCACCTGCGTGTGCGGTGCTTGTGGTGTGCTGCTTGGGTTGGGGCGCTTAAGTTGCGGCGTACCTGTGTCAGCTGAGCCCACCTGCGGGGCTGCAGGCTGATCGGTACTACCGCTTGACTCCAAACCCGGTGTCTTTGTGTGGTGGACGGGACATATGCATCTTGCTTGTGCGGACTTTTCCGGGTCTTGTGCTGGCTTACTCAGGGCGCGGGCGTAGACCACCGTTGCCTGGTAGTTAAGCCAAGCGTCTTGGGAGGCAATCTTGGGGACCCCCACCACAAGTCGTACTCCCAGAGGAAGCACTTCCTTGCGAATGAGGTTCCATTCTGAAATTCTCAGATCTTCTTCCCGGTCGCAATTCTGGACTTTTATCAGTTCCAGGGGGTCGATCCTGATGCCACCTGCGTTACCGGGTAGCCATATGGCTACTTTATAGAGATCGAGCTTTTTGGGTCTTAAAGGGATACCCTTGAACTTCCCGAAGTCGCACCCCAGGAGCCATGTCATCGCCTCCTCGGTTTTCGGGCTAACAAGGAAGTATCCTTCTGCCACTAGACCCGAGGCGACGAATTGTAGGCATCGACCGTTGACTCCGTTCAGCGCGGCGATCTCGATCAGGTCGACTAGACGTGTCCTGATCTCCGCAGCTGTTGTCTCGTCCATTGCCGCCCCATCACCTCGTTCGATGATGACCGAGAGCTCACCTTGACCCGCGGTGGGTTTCCGTGGGCCCTCGGTCTTTGGGGCCTGATGTCTAGGCCGCTTCGTAGGACGTTGCTGCGTCCGCTCACCAGGGTCCGTACCCTGTCTTTTCATCTTTTGGGCCCTCTTACCTGAGTCTTCCATCGGCGCTCCCGAACTGGTCGACGCGCCGAGTTGGATTCGGTCTGAGGGCTCTACTGGTGCCTTCTTCCTGCGGGTCCTCTTCCGTCTGTATTTGACGGTGGTCCACTCGCTGGCTGCTGGTTCCTTACTTACCCCGATGCTCATCTGGACGAGGTCGTCCCCTAGAGTCTCCGATATGGATCTCCCGGGTCTTACCTGCTGGCATGGGGCTGTGTGTGCTTTTGAACTTGATGTTAGTTGCGCAAAAGGTTAGCCCTAAATTATTATTGGCCCAAAATGTACGAGGACGTCAAACAATATGTCGGGAAGTGTGAAGTCTGTAAGCAGTACAAACCCGTAAACACGTCTCGTCCTGGCCTCATGGGTAGCCCGAAGCGGGTGTCGAAGCCTTTCGAAGCTATCTCTGTCGATCTACTTGGTCCCTTTCCTACTTCAAGTAATAGAAACGTGCACCTGATCGTGGTCTCCGACTATTTTAGTAAATACGTCATGTTGTGCCCTATTCGGGTTGCCACAGGCGCTGTGGTCGCGAGATTCATAGAGAAGAGTGTATTTCTTGTTCATGGAGTATGTAAAACTATTTACATGGATAATGGTCCTCAGTTCGTAAGTAAGCCTTTTAAGGATCTACTAACTAAATATAATGTACCCAATATATACTATAACCCTAGGTATCATGCCCAGACTAATCAGGCGGAAAGAGCTATTCGCAATGTTGTCCAAGCGATCTCGTGCTATGTGAAGTCACAACACAAAGCATGGGACTCGCTCTTGGTTGAAGTACAGTGCGCTCTGAACACTGCGGTTAGCGAAGCAACTCGCTTCACCCCATACTTTCTGGTGCATGGTAGGGAGTTCATTGGAGATGGAGTTCTATACAGGCAGTCAGACATTGCGTGCCACCCGGCTTCTGTCGCTGTGGACGATCCATCAGCCTTTGGTGTCAAACTGAGAGAAATACAACGCATCTACGACCAGGTGAGGAAACATTTGAACGTTGCCCACCAGCGTAATGAAAAGTATTACAACCTCAGAAAAAGGCATGTGGAGCTGAAAGTAGGACAAATCGTGTACAAACGCACGTTCTACCTGTCAAACAAAGCAAAGAACTTCACTTCCAAGTTAGCCCCTAAGTTCCTTAAATGTGTGGTAACCGCCAAGCAATCCCCTCTGGTATATCGGCTGTCAGATTTAGACGGTAAGGATCTTGGTGAGTACCATATCAAAGACATCCTGAAGTATAAGGAGGAGCCGTCTCCAGTACCTAATGTCAGCGATGTTGCCACTACATAGCACTGTTTATCTAGTCTATAAAACCAGCGCTATGTTATGCTTAATCTGTATAATATCTGTTTTCTCTCTGAGTATCTACGTGACTATAATTTGTCACATTGTAGGTTCCACCATACACCGTACCGAGTGTTTCTCTCTCATTTCGCCTCTCAATTCTCCACAGCTCCTTGTAGTTGTTGGTAGTGTTGGTGTATCTGCAGCGAATAAAGGGAACATTCATTTTCTTTGTAGGACATTTGACTCTAGTATGTAACCTAACCATTGCGCAAGTCAGTGTATAATTAGGTGTGTGCGAGGAATGTTCTTTAGTTTTGTAATTATAGTTGTCAGTTTGTGTTTGAAATACCCAGCTGTTTATCTATATTTATTGTAAGCATTTTCTGTTTTCTTTGTTGTGTATTTCCAGCGTATCGTGTCCGCAGGAAATACTATTAATGGGGGGGGTGGTGTAACAAGTTAATTTTTATTCTTAGCAGTAATTGATTTCTTTGTTCCAGAGCCACCTAGAGTGTCTCACGGGAACTAGGCATAATTGTTTGGCAGTGAAACTTCTAATCTTCGATTAGGTGTGTCCTAGTTCTCACACTCGACCGGCGGATGGCGCTGGTGTCCTACAGCATATTTCAATTTTTATAATTGCAGTCATATATCATTTTATTTACAATTTAACAATAATAAATAAATGATACTTACTTTCTCAGAAATTGTGACATATTCGTGAACAAGTCATAATTATAATAAATGTTTGTCATATTTGGTCTAGTCGTGTCTGTGGCCATCAGCGGCTGATTAGTTTGCTTGTCTATGGGCCGCTAATTAGTTAGGTCGTGACCAGCAGAATTTTGAGGTTTGTTCACGAATATTCGATGGATTCGGGTATAAATAGGCCTGCGCCGATCCTCAATAGAACTTCTATATCGATCTTCGTAGCTGTCTCTGAGTAAATCAATTCTGTGTCTATATCTTGTAATAAAATTGTTTGGTGAAAACTTCATTCCCAGATATTCTGGTAAGTCGTATTCCTCTATTTATTGGGGCACATTACGGGCCTCTATGTATATTCACGGCTTAAGAGTGGTCTGTTTTATACAGGGTCGCTGGTCTGAGCTCGTGTGCCCTCTGAATACGCTCTTCTCTGACATTTATCTACGGCGTGCTTCGTGGTACAACGGCTGCTGTGAGCCGTATACATCGGCGAACGGTCTACTCTGAACATCCTAGAGGCCATCCCGCAATCACCCAAGGCCAGTACACTGTCGCCGTGTACCTGTTAATGTGTAGCTGTAGTGCCAACCAGAAGTAAACGTAGTACGCTTAGTAGCCTGTACTAGAATTCACGTACCTTAAATGTGTAGCTAGTGCTATAATTCATGTGCATATTGTGTGTTCATCTGCTTATTATCTGTGCCTGCTGTGTGTGTTCTTTCTGTCTCACACTTCTGTATTCTGTACCTGTCTGTCTACCTACTTATCACTACACATCTTCTGTATTCTGTACCTGTCTGTCTACCTACTTATCACTACGCATCTTCTGTATTCTGTGCCTGTCTGTCTACCTACTTGTCTGTACATATTCTTCTGTCACCTGTATCTACCTACTTCACTACTATATATTTCTCTGTGTGTAACTCTGTGTTCTATTCTATCAAATATATGTGTGTACACCTAAACTACCAGCTGTTTTCATTGGAGCCCTAGCTTCCCTGTGCACGCACCTCTCTAGCTCTGTGGAGAAGGCGCCCTGGGTAAGAGTTCTGCATCAGCCCCTGAGCGAGCCGGTGAGTATCCACCTGACTAGGTCAGTGGTTACACTATTATTACGGAAGTCTCAAGCATACGTGATTTGGGTGTTGTGGTTGACTCAAAATTGGACTTCCGGGAGCATATCGATGGTATTATAAGTAGAGGAGCACGCCTGGCCGGTTTTGTCATACGGAACCAAACCAAAATCTTTGGCGACGCTGATATTCCCATCCTTCTCTATAACTGCTGTGTAAGAGCTATTCTCGAATACTGCTGTTAGGTCTGGAGTCCATATTACGCAATACATATTTCGCGCCTTGAGGGTCTGCAGAAGCATTTTCTGTACCATCTAGCATATGCACATAATCATTGCCGTAACTTAATTTCTTACGATTCAAGGCTCAAGCATTTCAAGCTTGTTTCATTGGAACAAAGACGGGGCATCGCTGACATTTTGTATCTACATAAATTAATTAATGGAAAAATACATAGTTCTCTTTTGCTTGGTGAAATCAATTTAACTGTCCCACGATCAGGGAGCCGCATCCAAAATAGGAAAACTTTTAGCATACCTATAGGTATATCGTACAAATTATACTCAATACTCACCGTTGTTCCGTATGTGTTCTGCATATAACAAAATCTGTCACGATATCGACATTTTTAGTGCACATTCATTGAAGCTGCAGTTGCGCAATCTTAATATTGGCGAATAATGATAATTTTAAGTACGTAATGATTGTAATGCAAAATAATATTTAATGTACCTATCATAGCATTTAGTGTTCACTTCTAGAAGGACTTACACTGATGTTATCTTTGTGCTGGATATTTTGTCAATTATTTAATTGTAGAGATGGGCCAAGTACTCGGTTGGTACTCGGTACTCGGCGTACTCGGCGGGTTTTTTGCTACTCGTACTCGGCCGAATAACTCGGTTTTAATGCCGAGTATACTCGGTTTAGGTGAAGCAATATATTTAGGTAGATATAATTAAAACAACTGGGTTAATAAGGCATTAAGTCCGCCTATGTACCTACTTGTGCATAAAGTTTAATTAATGAAAAAATAATAATAATCAGAATGTATTTATTACTAATTTAGGAAATGTTTGACAATCTCAATTATGATAATGAATGAGTAATAACCTGTCCATCTAGTAAGGACTCTTGTCTTTTTCCAAGAATCTTTTTTTGAATAGCGATCTAATTCTTAAGCAATGGGGCTTTTAGTTTGATTCGATTTTGAAAATTTCACGCAAAGGTTCATTTACCAAACCTAAAACTCTTCTGTGTGTTTTATTTTAATATGGTTTAACATTGCTGTCGTAGAAACCTTACGTCCAACATCACTATGTGAAATCGGAGAGTTCCATAACCTCGTGCCGCGCGAACCTGTTTATACTAGTTTACGCGCCCAAAATGGGAATTTGATTAAACAGAGTTACTCGGCCGAGTACTCGGTCGGAAAAAAATTGAACCGAGTAATACTCGGTACTCGTTACTCGGTAAAAGTGCTACTCGGCGCATCTCTATTTAATTGTAATGTTCAGTTTAGTGGACCGTAATAAAAAATAAAAAAAAAGTACTAAAATATCGATTTATTTCAAGATAGATCCTAAACAGTCAGTCGAATCGTAAAATGTTGACAGAAAACTAAAAAATATTTTAAATGGTATACCTATTTGTTCAAGCATCATCATCATCATCGAAGGAAGCGCCTTCAAGAAAGTGAAGAGCAAACAATCGCCACCACTTTTATTTTAATTATATTAGGCACTGATGATGTCCGTTACTCAAAGCTCACTTGAATTATACTCGCCTTAGTGCAAAGTTCAGCATTACGTTTTATTTTCTCTTAAATTTTATGATAGTCCTTTCGATACAATACATGGTCCTACGATCCCGATATACATTAAATTATTATCAGCGCAAGAAGAAAGATAAATTATAAAGCGAAAAGGATTAAAAAGAAGAAATAAAAAGTACCACGTCGCGGAGTGAAAAGGTGAACTGAAGGACACAAGTGGCTAGAACTTTAGTGTTAAAATAAAACCAAGGAATTTATTTTATATATTATTTATTCAAAGTTTACCCAACACTCGCTCAGGTAATATTAATCAGTGTAATTAACCACTTTACGTGGCTGACCTAAGGTTAGTACTTACATAGCAATTGTATAATTATTTTTCACTGATTTATTATAATAATTATTTATCAAAGTTTAAAATTGTTAATGTCTAAGGAGTTATTTATTAGGTTTGTAGTTGTGGTAGTAGTTAATTCGTGCTTATTAAATACAGTACAGTAACGGTAACAGTTACATTGTTAGCTACATACCTACATTAAATACATTTATTGTTTTACAAACCTGATAGTCTTTTCCTACAATATTTAGATATTTTTCTTTGTATCTCATTAAAATAAATCTTTACATTGTTAATTAAATCAGTATTATTTAATTTAAAGTTAAACAATTGTAAGAACATTCAAGTCTCGTACGTTATATAAGTACATGGTTAAGCTTTTAATAAAGTTGTTTCAGTAGGTATATAGGAACATAATAATTACCCAGAGGTAATCTTATAATTGTAAATTTCCAGATCGACAGTACACTCGTCTCCCAAAATGGTTGATCTTAACCAACTTAAAAGGAAACGCAGCAGTTTTAAAGGCAGAGTGACTGCATTTGGAAATTATTTGTCTCCTTTAACGGATGCTAAATTAACACCCTATCAGGTAACGGAGTTACAATTGCGCACAGAAAAGTTAGAAATTGGTTATGAAGATTTTAATGATGTTCAGTTACAAATAGAATGTGTGTGTGATGACATTGACGTTGAAATAGCCGAGCGAACGGCGATTGAATCGCAGTATTATTCTTTAATAGCCATAGCTAAAAATATAACAAACCTCGATCCATTGCACACACAATCCGAACAAAATGATTCTGTTCATAATTGCAGTCATTCTAAACGACAGCTCGTCAAATTACCCACTATTAACCTACCTAAGTTCTCGGGTTCTTATGATAATTGGCTCGAGTTTCGAGACACCTTTTCTAGTCTGATTCACGACAATAACGATATTGACATAGTTAATAAGTTCCACTATTTACGAACATCGTTGGAAGGATCTGCCGCTGTAGTAATACAATCAATTGAGTTTTCAGCTCAAAATTATGTACTAGCTTGGGATCTTCTACGTGAGAGGTTCGACAACAAACGTTTACTGATACATAATCATGTGTCAGCTTTGTTTAACCTCGAAACCATCACAAAGGAGTCCTCAGTTTCATTAAAAGGCATGATTGATAAAATAAATAAAAATATTCGAGCTTTAAGTTCTTTAGGTGAGCCTGTCACGACCTGGGATACTTTATTAATTCTTTTAATTAGTCAAAAAATAGATTCAAAAACATTTCGGGAATGGGAAGAGTACAAAGGACGTTTAGACAAGAATAAATCAATTTCATTCAATGACTTTATACAATTTATGAGGACTCGTGCGGATTTACTTGAAACTCTGGAACTATCACGTAACTCTGGTCATACTAGCACTTTGAGCACTAAACAAAACACTAAGGTGAAGGCAATGGTTTCTCTTAGCACCAATAATAAACCCACAGCATCGGCACACAGCTGTCCACGGTGTAAGGGTGATCATTATCTCAACACTTGTCCACAGTTTTTATCTTTAAATCTTAATGATAGGTTGTCCGTGCTGCCAAACTTCAAGGTTTGCTATAATTGCTTGCGTCGAGGACACTTTTCCAATAGCTGCCGAAAACTGGGGTGTAAGGTTTGTGGTCGTAAACACCATACGTTATTACATAATAAAGAAAAAACAATGGCAAGTAATGCAACAGATAATGCGACTGCAAGCGGTGACGTTCCGGCCTCACTCACAAACGCAGGTAACAAGGTGAGCGGCGAGTCCTTACCCCCGCGCGTCTCTGCCAGCCCCCTTTCAGCGCTCAATAGTCATGTTACGCTATCTGCCAATATCAATGCGCCCGCGCAGTCATTAGGCTCAAGCAATGTCCTGTTATCGACTGCATTAATTAGATGTTACGACGTTAATAATAAGGAGCATATTGCACGCGCACTCCTAGACTCGGGTAGTTCCTCTTGCTTAATGACCGAAAATCTATTTAAAAAATTACGTTTGCCATTTTTATGTACAAATAAGTCTGTACAGGGTATAAACAATTCTTTGTCATACGTGAATAAAATGTGTCATGTTAATATTAAATCTCTTTGCGAATCTTATTGCAATAGTTTGACATGTTTTGTTTTACCAACAATAACGGATAAAGTGCCCTCCAGACGAGTAGAATTAAATATACCTACTGATATCAATTTAGCTGATCCGTATTTTCATACACCGAAGGCGATTGATATTATTATTGGCGCCGATGTGTTTTGGAATTTATTAGGTTCCGAAAAAATAATATTAGGGGATAGGAAACCCATGTTATATCAAACTAGGCTTGGTTGGCTAGTTTGCGGCCCAATTAACAGCGGCGTTATGGATAAACCTTCCTCAAATATTAAATGCAATTTTAATCATTTGTATACACAAAGTTCTTCTCAAGTAGACGACATTCAAACCCAATTAACGCGGTTTTGGCAATTAGAAGAGACTTGTCGTGAGTCTTCTACTTATTCCACTGAAGAAAACCAGTGTGAAGAACATTTTATAAAAAATACTTCTCGTATGCCTGATGGTCGTTTCTGCGTTAAACTACCACTGAAGGAATCTTCAAATTTGTTAGGCGATTCATTTCCTCGTGCTAAACGTTGTTTTCTATCGCTGGAGCGTAGAAATAAGAATAACGCCTCACTCGATAAAATGTACAAAGCATTTATGTCCGAGTACATTTCTTTAGGGCATATGTCGGAGTGCAATAGTCATGAAGATAGGCCGTCATATTTTATACCTCATCATGGGGTTCTTAGAGAAAGTAGCACTACTACCAAATTACGTGTAGTTTTTAATGCTAGTTCTCCTACTTCATCTGGTATTTCTTTAAATAATATACAGATGATTGGGCCTACCGTTCAAGACGATTTAATTTCTATTCTTCTCAGATTTAGGATGTATAAATATGTAATCTCCGCTGACGTCGAGAAGATGTACAGGCAGATAGCTGTGCATCCATCGGACAGACATTTGCTGAAAATTTTATGGCGTGATGATTCGTCTAGTTCCCTTAAGGTGTATCAATTGAACACAGTGACGTATGGTACTGCAAGTGCACCCTACTTGGCCACGAGATGTCTTAAACAAATCGGACTGGAATGTAGTGACAAAAGGGTCGCTGAAATCATTGAACATGATTTTTTTGTGGACGATTTGTTGACAGGTGCCGATCAGTTTGAGGAAGCCTACAGTTTACGTGTTAAGGTTACTGATGCTCTTGCTTCTGCTTGCATGCCTCTCAGGAAGTGGAAGTCCAATGAGCCTGCCTTAATTTCGGAACCGTCTGATCAGCCTCTCTTCGATTTAAATATCGAAGGCGATGTGCTGAACAAGATTTTAGGACTAGGGTGGCAAACTCAAACTGACATGTTATGTTTTCCGTGTAATACACCTAATATGAGCGAAAATACAAAACGAGACATGCTGGCAGGCATCGCTCGGATCTTTGATCCTTTAGGATTATTATCGCCATGCGTTATTCGCATGAAAATGTTGCTTCAGAAGCTGTGGCTTGAAAAACTATCATGGGACGAACAATTACCAGCTGAAGTGATCACCACATGGGTCAACATAATTAAAGCGTTACCAGCACTTCGTAATTTAGTTATTCCTCGTCGCGTTGTTTGTGACTTGCACAAGGAGCTTGAATTTCACATCTTCACCGATGCATCCGAACGCGCGTATGGCGCTTGTTTATATTTGCGTAGTGTGGACCAAGCGGGTAATATCATGGTTCGCCTCATGATAGCAAAAAGTCGTGTTGCTCCCATAAAACCCACAACCATACCGAGGCTTGAACTTTGTGCTGCCGTCGTTGGTACACAGTTATATAAAAGGGTCGCTAGCTCACTTCGAACTCAAGCCTCGAGTGTCGTTTTCTGGACAGATTCTATGATTGTTTTATGTTGGCTAAAGATGCTGCCGATTAAATTGAACACATTCGTTCGGAATCGTGTTGCAGACATCTTAGACCAAACTGTTTCTTGTACATGGAGACATGTACCCACTGACCAGAATCCTGCCGATCTTATATCACGAGGGGTGGACGTAACCGTTGTGCAGTCTATGGATTTATGGTGGCAAGGCCCATCATTCTTACAAATGGATAGTAGTGCTTGGCCCAACAGTGCAACTTTTAAAGCTTCAAGTGATTTGCCCGAAACGAAATCCAATATTTCTTTGGTAAGTTGCTCCAATAATAACGTGATGAGTTCAGGCGTGATTACTTTCGAACGATTTTCTAATTTATTAAGATTGCAACGTGCAATGTGTTATGTATTTCGTTTTATTAACCAATGTAAGGAGAAATCTTTATACTCTGCTCATATATCTGTAGAAGAACTAGAACATTCTTTAAATTTCATTATAATTGAGTCACAACGTGAGTCCTTTTCGGAATATAATTTATTAATCAATAATAAAAAACTACCGCATAAGAATAAACTATTAAAATTAAATATATTTTTGGATAAAAATAGAATTATGCGTGTAGGAGGTAGATTACATAATTCCGAATACGCTTTTGAAAGGAAACATCCTATAATAATACAGTCCAATCATTATTTTGCAAAACTTTTATTTAAACACGAGCATTTGAGATTGCTACACGCAGGTCCCCAATTATTATTAGCCACAATAAGGGAGACTTACTGGCCGCTGGGTGGTCGCAGTCTCGCCAGAAGCTGTTATCGCCAATGCGTTACTTGCAGGCGTCAAGCGGGAAGGACTATTAGTCCACAAATGGGTAATCTACCAGCAAGTAGACTTTCACCAGCGGACTTCCCCTTTCAAAATGTAGGCGTGGACTATGCAGGCCCAATTAACTCGGTCAGTCGTCAAGGTCGTGGATCTAGATTAGTTAAGGTCTATATCGTAATTTTTGTATGCTTTACCACTAAAGCTATACATTTAGAGTTGGTCGGCGATATGACGAGCAGTAATTATATACAGGCTTTGCGGCGATTTATGGCCCGTAGAGGGAAACCTTTAAATATTTATTCCGACAATGGAACATCATTTGTAGGAGCTTACAATGAGATTTCTAAATTTTTAAAGCAAAATTGTGACTCCTTAGCTGATGGTATGACCCAAGATGGGGTCAAGTTCCATTTTATACCGGCTTACTCGCCAAATTTTGCTGGTCTTTGGGAGGCGGGTGTGAAGTCGGTCAAACACCATTTAGTCCGCGTGTTGGGAAATTGTCATCTGTCCTATGAGGAATTGAACTCGACTTTAGTACAAATAGAAGGTATTTTAAATTCTAGGCCACTCACACCACTCTCGTCAAACTATGAAGACCTATTACCTCTCACTCCCGGGCACTTTTTAATTGGAAGGCCTCTTACGTCTCTGCCAGTTAAAGATCTTCGTGATCACTCCAATGATAATTTGGCACGTCATCAACGCATTGAGCAATTGCGGCAACACTTTTGGGCGAGATGGAGCAAAGAGTACGTCTCCGAGCTTCAACAGCGTGTAAAATGGCATACTTGCAAGGACTCTTTACAAGTTGGCTCTCTAGTGCTTATTAAGGACGACAATTTGCCGCCCCTCAAGTGGAAGATGGGTCGAATTCTTACTCTTCATCCTGGTAGTGACAACATAAGCAGGGTCGCTGATATTCGGACTGCAAGTGGAGTGATCAGGCGATCTGCATCCAAAATTTGCCGTTTGTTGGAATCTTCGGTTGAAAGACAAGCTTCCAACGCCTGGGGGCATGTTCAAGCATCATCATCATCATCGAAGGAAGCGCCTTCAAGAAAGTGAAGAGCAAACAATCGCCACCACTTTTATTTTAATTATATTAGGCACTGATGATGTCCGTTACTCAAAGCTCACTTGAATTATACTCGCCTTAGTGCAAAGTTCAGCATTACGTTTTATTTTCTCTTAAATTTTATGATAGTCCTTTCGATATGATATGACAAGAGGGGTTTCCCTTGTCATTTTGTTTTTAATATTCTCAGTATGGCGTCCAGTAGTCGCCATATTGAATTTTCACTAACGTCATATCTTTACTGACACTGGCTGGACTAGGAGGAATCGGTTGACGTGTGAATCATAAAGATCAACCCAGGCGTTTAGTCTATATAGTGATTCAAAAGAACATACATACGCTGATAAACACATTACCACGCCTTTGCGTGGCGCAGTCGGGTAAAAAAGGCTTGTCACTACAGGTGGTGTCATGAGGATTTAATGTATGCCCCTGACACTATTAGTGGTGTCATGGCAATAGAGCAGTACTCTTGAAACTGCCAGTGGTTTCATTGCCCCCCAATGAGTAATTTTTAACATTCCATGTTGCCCCACCAAGCGTCCTCGCTTGGTGGGGCAAAGTGGAAGTATCCGGTTCAAAAGTTATAGATTAAATATCGAAATTAATACACGTAAGAGCTATCCGTAACATTTAATACAAAAATATAATAAATAAGACAATATATTGAAATTGCAAGTAATTTAGTGTTGTTCTAATGCATATTAAGCAAGCGACGTCAGCGTGTGCGACGTCAGCGTGTGCGACGTCAGCGTGCGCGACGTCAGAGTGCGCGACGTCAGACTGCGCGACATAGGCGAGCGCAGCGAGTCCGCTCAGCACCTGCAACATGTGTAAGATGTACCTCCTATTCTTGTATAGTTTTGAATAGAATCCACATTACACATTGCTGTCCAATCCCAGCTGCAAATAATAGTCGTTCATTTCACTGCCGCTAGAGGCCGATGGCTTATACGAAACATTGCACTCGCTACGGAAAATGAATAGTTTAGAATAGCAAACATGCGACACAATAATTTTAACATCTTCTACTCTTTCTCATACTAAAATGTTAACATTTAAACATTTAAAACAAAACTTTAATGACGGTTTTTACGCACAGGTATTAAAGTTTTGTTTATTACAGGTACTACCATGTTACAATAGTAGCACAGCTAAATTTATAAGTTAAAATTGTACTACATGATCTATAATAAAATTCAGTTAAAATTGTACTACATAATCTATAAATACTTTTTCAGAATAAATGCATTCAATTCAGTTCATTCGATTCAGAGGTATTTCAAAACTTTATCGATTTAGGTATCCAATATAAAAGTATTTTTAAGCATGTCACCTCACTATGAAGCAAATGACATTTGTGGCTTTAAAATTGATTCGACTGTAGCGCACTCTAATCTTAGACACATACAGGGTGTATTTGAGCGGCTCGCGCATGAGCGAGTGGTAGAGGTTGAGCGCGTCCACCAGCTCGGCGCTGAGCTGCGTGAGGCGCGCTATAGGACACATACAGGGTGTACTGTACCTGGGCGGCGCGGGCGGCTGGTGCGCGTAGTGCGGCGCGTAGTGCGGGACGGGCGCGTAGGGCTTGAGCGGCTCGCGCATGAGCGAGTGGTAGAGGTTGAGCGCGTCCACCAGCTCGGCGCTGAGCTGCGTGAGGCGCGCTATAGGACACATACAGGGTGTACTGTACCTGGGCGGCGCGGGCGGCTGGTGCGCGTAGTGCGGCGCGTAGTGCGGGACGGGCGCGTAGGGCTTGAGCGGCTCGCGCATGAGCGAGTGGTAGAGGTTGAGCGCGTCCACCAGCTCGGCGCTGAGCTGCGTGAGGCGCGCTATAGGACACATACAGGGTGTACTGTACCTGGGCGGCGCGGGCGGCTGGTGCGCGTAGTGCGGCGCGTAGTGCGGGACGGGCGCGTAGGGCTTGAGCGGCTCGCGCATGAGCGAGTGGTAGAGGTTGAGCGCGTCCACCAGCTCGGCGCTGAGCTGCGTGAGGCGCGCGTGGCGGCGGTCGGCGCGCTCCAGCGCCGCGTCCACGAGCGCGCCCATGGCGTGCGCGCGCGCCTCCAGCCGCGCCAGCGCCGCCTCGTCGTCGGCGGCGCCGGGCGCGCGCGGGTCGGCGTCGTGCAGCGCCGCCAGCGCCGCGTCCATGGCGCGCTCGTCGATGACGGCGGGCGCCTCGTCGGGCGGGCCGGCGGGCGCGGCGGCGGGCGGCGTGGCGCGGCGCGGCGAGCCGAGCTCGGCCGTCACGAAGTTGGCCGGGAACAGCCCCTCGCCGCGCTCGTTGTGCCCCTTCCACCAGTTGGGGTCGGTCGAGTCCGTCACGTGCACTGCGGATGGCGAGCGACGCGTTACTCGTGGGAGTCGATCGCGGCACCCCGGGCGGAGCCTACCGATATTTCAGTTTATCTATCGATACGTTGGCACGCCATATATAATTATTCGTATCGATACACATCATAGGCTATGTCGTTTGCAGGAAGATTTTGACATTAGGTACCTGGGGATAAGGTGCTCTAAATACTGGAGATAACCAATTTAACTCAAAGGAAACAATCCCTTAGTTTTTAAAAGACACAAACATGCATTTAAAAGATTTTCGAAAAAATAACCTCTATTTTTATGGCATCAACCACCAAAAGGATTAAATCTCTCTAGTAAAAATGGGTAATTAAGGATGAGAAATCCTCAAATACATACATTCACACAGTACAGTTATACACACATACAATTACTACCAGTGCCCGCGGACTCCGTTCCGCGTTAGACATATTTTTGTCCCGGCCCGTTTGTTCCGCGTAATACTTCAGGTTAAAAGTTCGGGATCAATCAAAATTATGATGCTCCCCCACAGCGCTGGAAGCAGTGCAATCGGATAGATACTGCCTATATCGCCACGCAA
This sequence comes from Eilema caniola, assembly GCA_949126895.1. Lineage (NCBI taxonomy): Eukaryota > Metazoa > Arthropoda > Insecta > Lepidoptera > Erebidae > Eilema > Eilema caniola. The sequence goes on from OX421464.1 coordinate 29,560,423, forward strand.
CGGCCGGCAGGGCGGCGCGCAACGCTCGTTTTTATTTTGCTTATATCTTTGAAGATATTTGTTTAAACTGTATAGAGTAAAAGGCACAAATATTCTACATTAAATTTCCGTTCTAACAAACGTATTTATAAAGATACTGATTAATATCATATGGGCTAAGAAAGCTTCACAAATTTATTTATATTTTTTAATCCACAATTTTAACAGTAAAAGCAGTTATTCTGAGTTATCCGTAGGAGATAGGCGGATCGCGGATAGCGCTAGACTTTAATACGTTCATTAATATTGTAGATCAGAGGTTCTCAAACTTATTTTGTCTACTGCCCACTTTGAGACTAAATTAATTTTAACGCCCCCATTTTTCACCTACTTAAAAACCACTATAACTTCAATTGAAATTAATTAATTGTTGTGAGCTATATAAACGGATATTAAACATTCATTATAAAATAGATTTACTATAATCCGTAAGAGTTAACTTGAGACCTGAGCACAGTAGGTAGTATATATACAGGGTGTAATCGTTAAGTGTGTCCAGGCGATTATTCCGTAACTATTACAGATATCAAAAAACTGGCTCTGTCGCAAAATGACCACTTCTCAAAATGACTACAGGTAGCAAAATGTCCCTTTCTCAGAATGTCCCTTTCGCAAAATGTCCCTTTCTCAGAATGTCCCTTTCGCAAAATGTCCCTTTAGCAAAATGTCCCTGCCTCAAACAGGCATTAAATTACTTGCATCAGTAAAAAACTGGTCAAGAGCCAATGTACAACACAGAGGGGCACTGTATTAATGTTCAATCATTAAAATATGGGTAGGTTGGTACATGCGCATAAACTTTAATAAAAATAATAGGAATTTATTTAATCCATGAATAATATGAAGGAAAATATAGAATGATATTGATTTGACAGGTAAACCATAAGTGCGTGAAGTTATTGTTAAAAAGACAGAAGACTGAGAAAGGACGAAATGGCGCGCATTGGGAGACGCTTATGTCCAGCTGTGGGCTGCAGTGGGCTGATTGATTGATATATATAATTTCTACAAGTTAACATGTTGATTCATTGCATTTATATTAAATTTACAAAGTAGAAGCAAAAGGAAAAAGAAAATTATATAAAGCTTCTATACTTATCTGGTTATAACGTGTAGAAGGTTAAATTCGGCCTATTTTATTGTGTTAAGAATGTACCTATACATAATTATCATATAATGTTACTTTATTGTTACATTAAATCGATTTTTTTTCGCTAGATGGCGCTGTCTAGTGAAGACATAATCAAAATAGCTCCGTATTTTTTATAAATTTTAAAAATAGTTAAAAGCGTGAATTGAACTAAAAAGTGATATGTAACCTTCGATAATATGCAAAGGAAGGAGTGTTAATGTTATTCAAGCTATAAAACGCGCAGTGTCCAAGACAAGTCGTAATACCTAATATGTGAACATTAAAACATAAATATAATATATTAAAATAAAAATACTAAATATGATATAGTACCATACCCATAGGCAATCCAAGATCTCAAAGAAACAAAAAAGTGAAGTTGCTGTGATGAAACATTAAAAATAAGTGTCGTGATATGTGATACATTTATGTCAAACACTAGGAAAGTGGAAAAAATTCCAATCTTATGAATCACGGCACTGAATAAAATGGCATATGGTGGAGGACTTCTGATTTTATGATCGCGCGTTCGAATCCAAGTTCCAATTAGCTTTTTGTGATTACAAAAATTCTTGAAAAAATTGTTTAAACGACCTGCTAAAGATTACTGTCTCAGAAGATAATTTGTAACAATTGAAGACTAAAAAAAAACATCAAAAGAAAAAAGTACAAATATATAAAATCAATATAAATTCAAAAAATCAACAAACATGCACGAAAATGTGACATACAGAAAAATTAATGCTACTAATTTATTAAATGAGACTTTCGAAAACAGCATTTTTATTTTAGAAGTTTACCAAACTCCCCAAACAGAGACAGATAACTGAACTCAAGGATAAAATAGCACAACTCTCAAACGATTTAAAATCAGCCCACCATGAGGTGGAAAATCTTAACCAAGAAAACTGCCGACTGAAACACGAAGTTACAAAATATATTAAAATTATTGACGCATTCAAAAAAATTAATAGCACAGAGATCTGTACGACTACACCTCGGGCTGGATACAAAGGTAAACAAATATGCACGTCCTCAACGCCTGCAACAAAACAACGGCAGCCGCTTGCAAGTGGTCAACGAAAATTATTCCAACCACAGGAATCGAAAACCGCTACTACTACTGAACAACCACCAGATAATGTCTGCTGTAATAGTAACCCCAAAACATCAACATACACGGAACCTTCAACAAATAATAAATCAAAAATTGTCATAATTGCTAATCAACAAGGTCGTTCAGCCCAGAAGATCCTGCAGAGACTTCTCGGTGAGAAATATACAGTTACCAGCTTCTGGAAGGCTGGAGCAACACTACAAGACATCCTAAAGACAGAAGTATCATCGATAAATAAACTTAGCCACAATGATTATGTAGTAATTTTAGGCGGCACTAATGATTGCAATCCTAAAGAAATTGAACTCAGTTTGTGTAACTTTTTAAATAACACTAAAAATACGAATATAATTCTTTCTGAAGTTCCATATAACAGATATTTAAATGAAAATAAGCTAAATTATCTTCTTAAATTCTTATGTACATATTACACCCATGCAAGTTATCTCGACATGAAATATTACACCTAATTACAAGTTTTTGCCACTGCATATATGTCAGGTACTTCTTAAAGAGATACTGCATATGGATTACCAACGTAAATACAAAATATACTGTACATAATTAAAAGCTTACGCCAATAGGCTTATTCCAAAAGGCTTGACCTGTGATAAATACTCACAAACTGAACATGTCAAAGAGGAGGATGTTCCTTCTTCTCTTCATGGAGAGGCGGAGATTCCTTCCTCTTCCCCAGTGAATTTGCTTTTTCGTGAATGACTATGACTTTAGTGTACTGCATCAAAACATTAACGGCCTTATAAGCAAAACAAATGAATTAATGATACACCTATATTCGATTAGTAATAATGGGAACCACTGCCCTATTGACATTTTATGTATAACAGAGCATAACATGATTCAGAAAGACACCAAACTATTAAAACTACCCAACTTTGTACTTGGTTCATATTATGCACGAAAGGATAGACATGGTGGTTCATGTATATTGCTCAAACCCTTTTATAAATTCAAGATTGTGCCTGAAACAAAAAAATTAAGTATTGTCAATGTTTTTGAATGTTGTGGCATTGAATTAATAGAGTATAAAATAGTAATAATATGTATTTATCGACCGCCTCGAAGTTTACAGGCCGAAATTAAATTGTTTTTTGATCGGCTTGAATCATTGTTAGACAAAATAGGCTATAGGAATAAAAAAATTATCGTATGTGGGGATTTCAATATTAATAGAACAGATACTTCAAATGTATCTCGTCAGTTTGAATCTCTGTTAAGAACATATAACCTAAAATTATTGGTAAACCAACCGACAAGGTTGAGTACTAAGACATGTCTAGATAATATAGCTCATAATATCAGGAACTCAAAGACAGAGGTTCTTGAGTTTTCATTATCGGATCATACAGCTCACCTTTTTGTATATCCAATGAGAAAAAAAACCCACAATGACGCACTGGTTTAAATTGAAACGGGACTATAACCATGATAATACTATTAAATTTATTGACTGTATCGGTAGCCTTAGTTTTACAGACTGCTACACGTGTAATGACGCAGAAAAGGATTACAATACTTTTTTTGAATTGTTTAAATTGTTCTATGACCTGTGTTTTCCAATTAAAAAAGTCAAAATATCAATTATAAAGAAACATAAATGGATAAGCAGGGGCCTAAAGCTATGTGCTAAAAGAAAACGCCAAATGTTATGGCACTATAGATTATCACCTAGCCCGGCAAATAAAATAAAATATAAAAACTACACCAGAAGACTCAGAGATGTTATAAATAAAACCCAGAAAACCCAGAATAATTACTACATAAATACAGCTACGAATAAAACCAAAGCTACATGGCAAGTTATAAATAAATATAAAACTGTAACAGTAAAAGAGGAAATAAAAGAAATTAACATAAATGGAGATAGAATTACAGCACCTGAGAGAATCGTTAACTTATTTAATAATTTTTTCATCGAAGACATTAAATCGGACAGTTGTAAAAATATCAACTCCTATAAAAATATAACATACAACATTACATATAACATAATCAAATTCTTTGTTCATGAAACCTACTGACCCTGCTGATATAAAAAACATTATTATAACACTTAACAATTCTGAGAGCACAGGATATGATGAGATACATACCAAAATAATAAAATTAACATGTAACTATATTGCACCCGTACTAAGTCACATAATTAATCTAAGCATCGAACAAGGCATATTTCCGTCAAAACTAAAAGTAACAGTGGTCAGAACATTACTTAAAAAGGACGATAGGGAGAGTGTGAAATCATACAGACCAATTGCTTTGATTCCAGTGATTGCAAAGGTATTCGAAAAAGTGGTATATCACAACATTTATGACTACTTTGAAGTTCATAATATCTTTACTGCTGAACAATTTGGATTTCGTAAGGGGAAATCTACCAACACGGCACTTTTTAAATTATTGCAACAAGTGATGACGGGACTAGACCAAAATACTGATTTTGAAGCTAGAAAAGTATGGAATTAGGGGCAACTCTCTCGCTTTACTGAAGTCATACCTCTCTGATCGTCTTCAAGTCACAATGACGCACAGAATACATATTGAATCAAAGATTGACACAAAATATACCTCAGATCCAAAAGTGGTTAAGTTTGGTGTACCCCAAGGCAGCATACTTGGGCCACTGCTATTTTTGATATAAATAAATGATCTCCCAACGTCTATTAATCAGAAAATGATATTATTTGCAGATGATAGCACTGCTATTTTTACTGACGATGGCAGAAACTCCAATTATTCCACCGACATTAACAGGTCAATACAAAGCATAATTGATTGGCTGACACAAAATAACTTGAAAATAAATATAGAAAAAACCAATTATATGGTATTTAAGAATAAAAATTCAAATCACAACACAATCTCATTGGAATATAAAGGTGAATCTATAAAGGAAGTTCACTGTACAAAATTCTTAGGCATATATATTGACTCCGATTTAAGTTGGAAAAACCAGGTTAGCCATATCTGTAAAAGGCTAAATTCTTTTTCGCCCTTTACATGCTTAAGAAAGTGGCGAGTGAAGAGACATTATTAACAGCATACCATGCTAATGTGGGTTCTATTCTCAATTACGGTATTCTATTCTGGGGGAATTCCACTAACAAGGAAGATGCTTTTCGAGCCCAAAAGAAGTGCATCAGAAGTATATGCGGACTTAAAAAAACAGAATCTTGCAAACCATCGTTTATCAGACTAAAGATTCTCACCATGCCTTCACTATTCATTTACGAAACCGCAATTCTAGTCAGGAAAGAAATAAAAAACTATGCAACCCTTAAAAGTGCAAGACACAACACAACTCTCTGTATTAATAAATGTAGGACTTCAAAATTTCGTAATAGTATCTTTGGCATGAGTACAAAGATTTACAATAAACTGCCGGACACTATTATAAGGTCTGATTCTGTTAATGTTTTTAAAAAAAGCCTCCGAGAGTTCTTGGTCAACAAATCATACTACTCAGTTAATGAATTTATGAATGATACCAACACTGTGAATTGACATATTACATTAGACAAGTATTTGAATTTTTTTTATTTTATTATATTAATTTACTTCTATAATTACAATTGACATAATATTATTATTCTCATATTAACGGAAATTATTTGAAACAATTTTGACATTCAACTATGAATTCATGTGTATAGCATAATTCTATTCTTTAGGTTAGTGGGTTATTAATGGTTTAAATAATGACATCAAAATATTTATATTTTCACTTTAATTTTAAGTCTGTGATTATTGTACGTCTAACCAGGCATGTTACAGCGACACTAACTTTAATTATGTATATGACAACATCTACTAATACCTGTGACAAACAATAAATACATTTGAATTTGAATTTGAATTTGAATTTGAACAATATGTTTTTTTATTTTCCATAGTTATAATTTTTGTAGATAAACTTACTCGGGATAGAACTCACTACCTTCGAGTTGCCATATCGCTTCGCATACCACTCAACCACGGTAATTCATATTATTGAAGTTAAATTGACCATCTCATTCGATGGTAGGGAAATCACTCACTAACACATATTCAATCGTTTTCAAATATATGTGTGAGTGTAGAATAATACACACAGAGACGTTAAACACTAATACGCCTGCAGCAATCACGCACACATTATTATTTTTTACTAGTGTAGCAAGGTAGTCGAATTGTTTTGTTGGCTGTACCTACCTACCCATATTTTAATGATTGAATATTAATACAGTACCCCTCTGTGTTGTATATTGGCTCTTGACCAGTTTTTTTACTGATGCAAGTAATTTAGTAATTTAGTATCTTTGGTAAGTTAGTATCTTTTTTTTGTAGTGTGTTGCTTTTCAGTTAGCTCAAATTACTTAATAGGATATTGAAACATGGTTTATTACTAATTTGAAATAGTAAGATAATTAATTTATACGTCTATCTACTTGAAAATCATCATTGTCATATTATACGTAATCATAAAATATGATTAAGGTAAAATGAGTACTAGGTCACTTAAAATAAGGAAACTAAAACCTTTCTACTAATCTCATACTAAATGTATGGGAGTGTTTAATGTCAAAATGTTAGATACCTCCCGTTAGATTTAAAAAAAGTTATTGATGTCATTTTACTCATTAGGTAACGTACTTTCGATATCAGTTTAAATTTTTTTTGATATCTGTAATAGTTACGGAATAATCGCCTGGACACACTTAACGATTACACCCTGTATAACTATATATATACTATGGGTAGTATAACTATAACGACGCTCAGGTCTCAAGTTAACTCTTACGGGCTACACCAGCCAATGAGAATGATTATTGAAACGCAACTTTATAGTATTCAGACAGAGTATCTTTTATTCAAAATAAAACAAACATAATCGATTCTAAAATAAAAACTAATGTGAAGGATGAATCTGATGCTGTTTAATAAGTTTGTTGATTCAGGTTCCAATTTACTCAAGACAGGCGCAAGTCGCCACGTTCGGTAACATGCAAACGATTTCTCTTTTTAGTAAGCAGCGTTGCCACAGCATAAATCCACGTTCACACAAATATGACGATGGAAATGCTATCAAGAATCGTTGAACGATTGACCACAATCCAGGGTACAATCGCGGGATCGGTTTTTGTAGCCAAAATTCTTGATAGCCATTTTCGAACTTGATTTTTATTTCCTCGTTTGTTGTCATTTCTATAAGTTCTTCTTCCAGCTGAGGTGAGACTGCTGTGTTGACATTTGAAAACGGATCTAACACCCAGCCTGGTATTTCCAAGTTCAAAATGTACTGGTATCGTTCGGTGAGCTCAATATGGAGGTTTTCCGAATGGTGGTAGTACGCAAACAAGTCGTCGTTACTGCAGGATACTGATAAATTCGGAAAATTGAGAAACTCACGTCTGACCATATTCTTTTGTGTAGAAGCAGTTTGGCTGCGAAAGCAGCAACGACATTTTTTGTTTTAATTAAATTTAGTTCATCGCCTAGCAGTTGGAGATTCATGTCGTTGAACAATTTATACAGGTCTGTCATGTAAGCTTTATCATTTTTTGATGTAATGAGCTTGTTGCGCAATTCTGTATCTTTAGTTTCCAAGAACTCTAGTCAAACAGGTTGTAAAATCGAGTCAGACAATTGCCTCTTGAAAGCCAACGAACCTCATTATCAAGCAACAAACGGTTGGAATCTTCGTCATTAATAACACAAAGCTGATGAAATAATCTATCATTTAAAGAGCTGGTACGTATTTTATTGTCTGCTTTGATGACATATTGCAGTGATTGAAATAGTCGTTCACTTAAGTTTCTAGCAATCAAATGTTGTCTATGAATAACGCAATGTACAAAAAGGACATCTGGAATTTTATTTTTTAAGTACGCTATGAAGCCTTTATGGCACCCTGTCATAGCCGGAGCGCCATCCGTAGCAACTGATATAATATATTTTAAGGGAATCTCTTTCTCATCACAAAACTTTTCCAATGTATTGAATATGGTTTCGCCTTTTGTATCGGTCTCTAAATTTCTAGCAAACAATAGTTCTTCGCATATTTTCTCATGTTTAATAAACCTCACGTAAGAAGCAACAATGCTTCATTAGTAGGTAAAGTGGACTCATCGAGCTGAATTGAGAATTGAATAGTCTTCAGATGATTGCACAATGATCCTTCAATGTTTTCAGCCATTTCATCAATTCGTCTTTGCACAGAATTATTACTCAAAGGATTTTTTCGGATAATATCTGCGGCGGGTTTCTGAAGCACAGAGTTATTACTTCCTTTATTGCTGGCAAATTTAACTCTTCTCCGATGTTGTATGGTTTGCCTTTTTGAGCAATTAACAAGAAGATATTGTACGAAGCTCGAAGTCCGTCGTTATCTTGCTTAGTAGCTGCCGAAAATAGTTTTGCAATACTTGGCTGAGTATTATGCTTCATCTCTAGGTCTTGAAAATATGCTAAATTCTTGCCTTTCTTATCTGGATGCATTTTATTCAAATGAAGGCTTTATTGCTTTTTCGAAAATATTTTTAGACATAGAAGGCACTGAGGCGAAGGAAATTCGGATTCATTGAAAATCCCACAAACCCATCGTGGTTTGTGGGATTTTCAATGAATCCGAATTTAATATATTCCACAGAGTATTGCCGTCTCTTCTTTTTTACTTCCGAAATTGTTTTAAGAAATACGTAAGTAAGTGTTGAACTTAAGTACTGCTTATCTATTACGCGCGAAACATTGTAAATATTCCGTTGTTTATATAGGATTGCATAAGCAGTACGCACATGATTGCTCGCGGTCTATTATCTACGAAAATTACCTATCTAGGAATACAAATAACTATTAAAATGCGAAAGTGTGTCTATTGCCTTTTTATTTGTCTGTTTGTGTCTACTTTCATTTCGAAACGGAGCGACCGATTGATATGATTTTTCTTCTATTTATTGAATAAAACAGGACAGATACATGAACTACGCGGAGAGAAATATCGAACCGAGTTTGAGCAATCTCTTAATTAATATTTGTTGATGTTCTAGTTAGTCTAAGTATCTAAGTATGTTTATCCGCATTCTAGATTCCATAACACAAGCTAGTTAAGCTATGCTTACCATGGGTCTAGGTAGCGTTGTGTGAAATGTTGTGGAATTTTTTTTTTTTATATATATAAATAGGACACGTCAATTTCACTTTACCTCGCCTGATGGTAAGCTGTAGGTAAAATCTCAAGAAAGAGGGCCACCATTATATACACGTGCCATGTTAACAATGGTGGCACTCAGCTTGGTGGCCTCATCAGATGCTTTTTCACGCCCCGCTTAAAGGACCCGGGACTGTAGGAAGAGGGAAACACGTGAGCTGGCAAGGAATTCCAGGCCTTAATGGTGCGACAAAGGAAAGAGTCACCGAACCGCTTGGTTCTTGAAGGAATGTTCTGCACCGTATAGGGGTGACATCTAAGTCCTGCACGTGTCGTCCTGTATAGGAAGGGGGAGGGTGGGACTAATTGGAATAGCTCTTCAGAACATTCACCATGGTAGAGACGGTAAAAAACTGCCAAGGAAGCAACATCTCTACGCATCTGCAGAGACTCGAGGGTACTCGTGACCTCAGGATTTCCGATAATGCGGACCGCACGTCGCTGCAACCTGTCGAGAGCATCTAATAAGTACTTTGCGGATCCATCCCAGAGATGTGAGCATTACTCCACGCAGGAACGAATTTGTGTCTTGTAAAGAAGACACCGTTGCTCCGGCGTGAAAAACCGTCTGACTCTGTTCAGGACTCGATGTAGTTTTTGTTGTTCAGTTTGCAGCGAACATCCATACCGAGGATATTGAGGTTGTCCTGCAGTGGCAGTGGCGTGCTCTGAAGAGTGGGAAGGGGAAGGAAAGAAGATACCTTTGCTGTAAACGCACATGCCTGCGTCTTCTTGGCATTGAACTCGACCAAGTTCTCAGAGCCCCATTGGGAAATGTGATTCAGGATCCGGTCAAGTTCAGTGACAAGAAGCTGCCTTTTTTCCGCGATATGCGTCTGCCTATCCGCAGGACGTCCATGATAACTCCCGTGTAGGGTGCTATCATCCGCATAGCAATGATTGCTGCCGGTCGACAGCATGTCATTGATATGCAGAAGAAAGAGAGTTGGCGATAGAACAGATCCCTGCAGTACGCCGGCATTTACCTGCAAGAACTCCGAGGCTCGTCCATCACAAAGGACGCGAATACGGCGCTCCTGCAAGAAGCCGGCAACCCAGTCGCACAGTCTAGGAGGCAGACCAAAGGCTGGTAACTTGGAAAGAAGCGACTTGTGCCAAACTCTATCGAAATCTTTGGCGATGTCAAGGCTAATTGCCAATGACTCGCCGTGCTTGTCCATAGCCTCACCCCAAATATGGTTAACATACGCCAGAAGATCACCCGTTGACCGTTTCGGCCTGAAGCCATATTGCCGGTCATTAATTAGGGAGTGATCTTCAAGGTGACGCATGAGCTGTTTGTTAATTATGTGCTCGAACACCTTGCACAGCACTGAGGTGACGGCTATGGGTCGATAGTTGTTTGGGTCTGAGCGATCCCCCTTCTTGGGGATCGGCTGTACATTCGCCTCTTTCCAAGCCGAAGGCACTGTACTAGAGCTGTAGGACAGCCGGTACAGCCGCGCAAGCATTGGAGACAACTCCGCTGCACATTTTTGCAGAACCACCGCTGGAATACCGTCCGGACCACTGGCTTTCCGGACATCGAGTGACTGCAACAGTGCTTGGATATCGCGTTGCCTGATGCGAATATCAGGCATTGCATGGTCACTGACGGGCAGTGTCGGCGGCTCCATACCACAATCATCGACTCGGGAGTTGGCCGCAAAGAGATTTACCAGCAGATTTGCTTTCTCTTGCGGCTCATGAGCCAGGGATCCATCGGGATTGCGCAGCGGGGGCAGCGAAGGCTGGAAAAAGTTGGCTTGCACGGCTTTGGCCAGTAGCCACGGCTGCCCGTGGGATGCTCTACTATCTCCTGACCAAGCCGCGCTATGCGCTGGGCATCCGCTCTGACATAAGCCCTCTTGCAGGCCTTTGTGGCTCTGTTGTACGCCGCCTTGAAGTGGCCCACGTTGGGATCGCACGTAGCGCGCGCCCTCATCTAAGCGCGGTACGCAGACTGTTTATGATTAACAGCCTCCGCGCACTCGCGCCCGAACCAGGGGCGTGCCCTGCGGACACCGGCGACATCAGTGTAGGGGATATAATATTCCATGCCCAGACTGATCTCACCGGCGACAGCAGTTGCGGCCTCAGATGGGTTCTTACCTCCAAAGCAGCGTTCAACCCACGGGATGGACGCAAAATAATCACGCAGTCCATCCCAGTCCGCTGACGAGTAGTGCCAGAGACGCCGCTTCCCATTGCACGGGACGTGGGGGCGCTAAAATGGGCACCTCGGAACGGACCAGACAATGGTCGGATTCACCTAAAGCGGCGCTCACCGAAACACTGTACTGGTCCGGGCGACTCGTCAGCAGAAGGTCCAGCAGAGAGGGCTCATGGTCCGACCTTTTTGGTATCCTAGTGACCTCGTGTACCAATTGGGTCAGGCCATGCGCCAGAGCAAATGCATGGGCGGCTCTTCCCGCGTGGGTTGTTTTGGCGAAGCCCAACCAGATCTCGTGGTGGGCGTTAAAATCCCCCAAAAACACCAGTTCAGCGTTCGGAAACCGCTCCTGCGCATCATCTGCCGCCTGACTAAGGTATTCAAAGAGTCGAGTTGTCTCGGCATCTCCTGTATGGGAGCGGTAGAGGCACACATAAATCTGACTAGTAGAGCCATGGTCTATGTGTACCCAAAGGGTGGAAAAGGATGGGTCCTCTAGGCAGCGCAAACGGCGACAACAAACATCCGCCCTAACAAACACGCACACCCGGCTTTTGCGCGGAAATTCTCCTCAAGGACATAGCAAGGGTAGAGTAAGTAGGTCGTGTCATCAGGGCGGCGTATTTGTGTCTCCGTAAGAAACAGCATAGCTGGTTTCGCCGTCTCCAGGTGTTGGTGGACGGCGTTGAGGTTTGTATGGAGCCCACAGATATTCGTGGACTCCATCTCAAATAGCGAGCTCGAGGGAGAGTTTTTTGCCGCTGTGTAGACCAATCTACTGTAATTATGCGCTGCCATGAAGATGAAGAGGAGGGAAGGCGTGAAAAAAGAGGCAATTGTTGTCGCAGCACAGCGTGACAAAGCGTGGGATATTGGTTTTATCTATGAATGTGAGGTATGGCGAGAGCCGACGCGCCGAACGGAAGGGCCCCCGTACCCCCCCGAGTATGGTCGCCGGGCTCCCTCGTCCGGTCACCAACCGGCACGACGAACCATATCGGGATTATGCGCGACCTGGTGGGGCAGCCTCCCAGGGTGGTTAGTCCCGGTTGGGCCCCTGTACTATGCCGCGGGCGGCCAGCGGCACCACCGTTTCTACAGGTTTCCCCCGCGCCACCCCCCATTAGACTACGCCAAGACCCACCGGTCCCACTCGTGCTGCGACCTCAATCCCCCCTGCCCGGCTATGCACTTGCTGACCCCTGAACGCAATCCAACCGAGATTGGATTACTATGGAGGATTTTTCGCAAAAGTGCACGGTGGTACTCACCCGGTCGAAATTTGTGCCAAATTTGTGCTATCAAATTTCTACCGCCCTCAAAATTATTATTTATTTATAGATAACTCTTTATTGTACACCAACATTAAATTACAAGAGACAGTAGTACGGATTACAACAGCTATTGTTAAATGCACAATACAACAATAAGTACATTGTTTTATTCTACCCTCGATGATATTCGCAGAGCATGCGATGAAAGCAATTTTTTTTATAACTTGGATTACATTATTGAAGTTTAAGTAAAGATGCGTAATTAATTTTAAAAATTATAATAGCTTATGACACTTCACAATAACGTAGCTTTCTATTGGTGAAATAATTTTGAAAATCGGTTCAGTAGATCCAGAGATTACCCCTTACAACGTCACAAACTCACAAACGTTATTTCTTTATAATAATACTAGCGATCCGCCCCGGCTTCGCACGGGTGGTAAAAACGTTCCCGTGGAAATCCAATAAAGCCTACTATGTTACTCAAGGTGAAAGTAGCTTACCAATGGTGAAAGAATTTTTGGAATCGGCACAGTGGTTTTTGAGTTTATTCATTACAAACATACAAATCCTTCCTCTTTATAATAGTATTGTAGATGTAGATATAGTAATCGTATATTATAGATTAACATCAATTATTTCAAGCCTTCTTTAAATCTCTTGTTTACTCTTATAATAAGGGAATATTTGCTTTGATTGAAATTAGCCACCTCCCATATTTAAAACACTTTCCATTCAGGTAAGGTCGATATCTTGGTGACTGCCCCGTGTCCAATGACACTACCGGGAGTATCAAAGGTATTTTTCGTATTTTTGAAGTGAAAACTTCTTTAGCGGCGTTGGATGGGTGTAAAATGTTAAGGAAGCGTCAGGATTAGTTGACCTTTGAACCGTAACCGACGACTGACGTCATACAAGATTAGGTACAGACTATCTATTTTGCAAGTTACGATAGATAGCGTCGTAGCTTAAACGGTAAGCACTTCGACTGTAAGTCCTTATAGTTTCAGATAGTACCGGGTTCAAACCACCTGGCCTTCTGAAACTTTTTGTGATTATTTTTTCTTTTTGTAATTTATTACTTTATATGATTATTTTTTATTTCTGTAATTTATTACTTTTTGTGATTATTTTTTCTTTTCATAATTTATTACTTTCTTCTGACAGAAAATTAGCAGAAAATAAGTGATAGGTTCTATGATTAGCGCTATATTATAGGTATGGCATGGTATGTTCTTTTTTATCTTTTTCTATGTATATAACGAAGAAAGAAAAAAAATCGGCAGGCACTCCCAGAGTGCAACCCGTATTTTTTATCAAGTTTTTTTTTGTTGGGGTTTTTATCTATTTAGATACGTCAACCCCGTCGTATCCTATTCTAGTATATACATATACTAAATAAAAGCAGTTAACGTCCACTGTTGGTGTTCAAAACACCCTAAACCTCACTGGTGAGGAGTGTTGGTTGATGTGACCAAACGACATAGCCTCCCGGCCTTGTCGGAGGTTGGCTCGGACAGCACAGCCTGAACCCAACCCACTTCCAGCCCATTCAGTTTCAACTCACTCAGCCCCGCTCCGTACAGACTCCATCAGCAAATGTTGCACATCTTCAATTTTATCGCATTCCCTGCAATTTGAATTTTTTCATTTGTCAGCTTTCTTCATTAGGAAGGCAAACTTTGCCGATGGATAATGCCCGGAACGAAGCCTCAGTAAGGTCTTGATGGTGCTCCTGTTCCACTTACTACCTTCAAACCGCGGGATGTAGGAGGGTTCACCCTATACTGACCTATAGCAGATACCCTTTTCCTTGGTTATATACAAAAAATATTCGCCAGTTGTTAAGACTTTGAATTTCAATGTCAATTCCCACCAGTCAGGCTCATAGTCAATTGGCTTGCCGTTCACTGCTGCAAACATCCTACAAACACGGTCAGCTTCCACATTTCCGTAAAGATCAATATGCGCTGGAACCACGGAGGACAGAATATGATTATGTAGCGGAGATGCCATAGTCAAATTTCTCTTAAGAAAAACGCGTGACCAAATGCGGGTGGGAAGGAAGATGCGGGGGCATGACGTCATACCTCGTCCCCGTCTCCATCTAGTGCGTCATAGCGAAACCGAACAAAAACAGACCTTGTCATTTTTGTTATATAGTTTGACTATTCGCCACTAAGCGCTACACAGAATTCTAGAATAATCTATTATTAGGTAAATAATTTTTAAAAATAAGGCGCCATCTTTTGGATTATAGCAAAATCATTTCGGGGGCTAAATGATTTGGCCTTATACCGACAGATGGCCCAATTTTTTTTACTTTAATTTTCAATTTCAGCTAAATATGCCATTTAATAAACAAAATAACATTTTTGAAATTGCTAATGAACTCGGGCGAGAATATTGTGATGAAATTTTCATAAAATGAATTGAGTTATTATTATAACTAGTATACATGTAAGACAAGGTTACTTATTTCTTCTCTACGCCAGATGGCTGTGTAACGACATTAAAAAAAAAAAAAATTAAATATAGTGTACTTACTGATGAAATGTTATACCCTTAAAATGTTTAAATTGTTTATCTATATACTTTGTGCATCCTTGTACTGTACACTTCATTCTTAAACCAGGTTAAAGCTATTTTTATCTTTGAACTTTTGACCAAAAATGACAACCGAACGCAAGGACGTTTCACTAGAACTAGATGGTGACGTCACAGACCAATTGAATCGTTTTGACATATGGAAGGCTCGCGACTCGATTGCCTTGCAACATCTCCGCTATCATTTCCTTCTCCATGGCTGGAACCCATTGCATCTGACATTCTATTTGTTTAGCATTTCAGTTCATGCTATCGATGCACCTCTGCAGTCAGAGGCGCATCGAGCTATATGTTGTAATGCGCTTTTAGTATCTGAAAGGACCACTATGTTATTTGGATTCTGACTAAGGCAATAATTTATTGCTTGTGTGTAACTGCAATGAGCTCCAGCGACATTATTGATATGTCACAGGTAACCTTAAAACCACATTTATTTCCCAATTTTTGATAGTTGTAAAGTAATACACATAATCTATACTTACATTAATGGAGCCAGACACACGTCACGTCGACATAGTGAATACAATACAAAATACTACTAAGCAATACTATTACTATAAGTAAGTCAATAGGTTTTTTTTTATGTGCGGAAAATCTCCACGCGTACCCACCCCTCCGGAGCCGGAGGGGGAGGTTATGTCGGACTCGAACCGACTAAACCGCACGCCGCCTCTGGGTCGTAGTGCTAGGCCGAAGGTGAGGTTGTCATACGACATATCCCTCGCACCCCTGCTGACCCTCTCGGTCTGGCCCTCCTCGGGAGGGGGGGAAACGCGGTCTCCGACTCAACACCGGTGTGGGGAGGCGCCGCGCCGCCGTGGCCTTCTTCTGCTAGGGTGACGGGCGGCTCCACCCGTCACCCTCAGGCCCGCGCTCATATAGGGGGCGGAGGTCGGTCTGCGCCCTCCGACGCCCGAGCCCCCCTCCTACAGATTTCATTTCCTCTCCCCGCACTTCAAAATTATGGGCGCTTTCATGGGCGCCTAAAATAAAGATTGTCGCCGGTAAAAAGTGTAAGAACGGCACTTCGGGAAGAGTGACAAGTTCGGCTAGCTTCGGTTTCTTAAGGCGTCCTCTCTTTCACACATGCCTATAGTAGAATTTAACCCTTAAATGCATCTTGCCTTTTTGTATAAATAACTAATGAACTACACATATTGAGAACATTTGTACCTTTTCCACAGTATTTATTATTGAACCTGACCGGTTTCGCCTTATGGTATCTTCAAAAGTATACATTGATGTTTAGAAATATTTCTACTTAATCTTAAACACTAGAGGTGTTTAAGACTAGAAATGTTCATAAACATTGGGAAACCGGTCAGGTTCAATAATAAATACTGTAGAAAAAGTACAAGTGTTCTCAATATGTGTAACAACCGCTTCAAACCCACCGAACCCCTTACCATTCCCTTGGTGGTACCGTGGGTCTGATAAAGTTAAACGGTACCACCAAGTAAGAGGCCCTAGTGATGTGTTGATCTACTTATCTCTCGCATGATAAATAGGTAATTAGGTGAGTGCAAGTTCCACCAAGTGCCATCAATCAACAGATTCATGTTTTTTTTTATAACGAAGTGAACCTATAATAAGCCTTTTTTTACAACTACCTATAAGGAATCATGTACTTGATATTTCAGCCAAAAATCATTAATATCCGTTCGTAAGTAACGCGACAGAAAAGGCATCCCTTTTCTCCTCCGATGAAAAAGCTCTCGGCAAAAATTATGTTTTTAATCAAAGAACATGTATGTATGCCAATTTTGGTGACAATAGGTTAAGAAATGTGCCCTCGAGGCCGAACGGAACGGGGACTATTTATAATTAACTAGCTGTTGCCCGCGGCTCCGCCCGCGTGGATGTCGGTTATCACTAAGTGATGAGTCAACGCTATTTTTCTAAAAATCGGTTCAGCGATTTCAGAGATTAGCCGGAACAAACAGACAGACAGACAGAAAAAAGTTGTAAAAAATATTATTTTGGTGTATATAACGTAGTATATTCATATGCATGTAGTAAAAAACGGTTATTTCAATTACGCGGGCGAAACCGTGAGCAACCGCTAATTTTTATAAACACAATCGGTTTCAATTAGGTACTTTATAAACATTTCAAAGTCGTGTTGTAGTATTGGTTTGTTGTTTGTGCTGATTCTGTTGTTTGACAGGACTAAAATGTATCCCCATATTCGGATTTGACGATTATGACATGCGTTAACGACTGTCATAGCTGTCAAATCCCATACAATCGTCATTCTATTCTACTAAACGCCGGCCAACGAGTTGCCACTTGTATAGAGGGGCTTTAAATAGTCATGCCTGATTTCTTCGAGTACTTTTCGCTCGTTATAGTTTCGGATTCAGCCCACCTCGTTCACCCTCAATAGAGCTCTAGCCCCTTGGATGTCGGACACTCACCTATCTCGCCGGCCAGGAACGTGAGCTCGTTGTCCTCGGCCGCCTCGAAGTCGTAGAGCGCGCGCACCTGGCGCGGCGCCGCGGGCGCGGGCGCGGGCGGCGCCGCGTCGGGCGCGTCCACGCGCGGGTACAGCGCGGCGGCGGCGCCGGGCGCAGGCGCCTCGCGCAGCGACAGCGAGATGGCGCGCGCCAGGTCCTCCTGCTCGCGCGCGGCGGCGGCCTGGTCGGCGGCGGCGGAGGGCGCGGGCGCGGGCGCCGGCGCGGGCTCGCCGCGCAGCTTGGCGTGCAGCGAGGGGATGAGGTCGAGCTGCGGGTCGTCGCGGAACTCCTGCTCGGCCCACTTGCGCAGCAGCGCGCGCAGGCGCGCCGCCACGGCGGGCTGCGCGCGCGCCAGCAGGCGGCGGAACTCCTGCTCGAAGTCGCGGCTGGCCACCTCGAGGTGGAAGGCGCGGCCGCAGTTGGCCACGCACGCGTCCAGCAGCGTGGCGGCGTGCACCTGCACGTGCGGGTCGTGGTGCGCCAGGCGCCGCAGCACGGCGCGCAGGCAGTCCTTGGCGGCGGCGGCCGAGGCGCCGGCGCGGTCGCAGATGTCCATGATCAGTCCCCACTCCTCGCTCGTGTTGTTCTCGCTCGTCGCCCTCTCTGCGAAACGTTGTATACACCTTGTATATTTTTTATGTTTCCGACACTGCTACCGCTCCCCTCGATACGAGTGTATGCCTCGTCGATAAATATTATGCGAAAATATCAATGCCGTTTGGAATGTCTCGGAAGGGTAGACCCTCGAGACGTTCCGATTGTAGGAAGGATCTACATGGGAGTGTTTTTCTGTAACTGTGGTGGTTGAGGTCCTTCACTGAACCGTATCAGGAATCCATCCTCCTGTGTTATAGAATACCACACCTGACCTGTTAGGTGTAGAACCTTGACCATCATCATAGATTAATAATTTATGTTTTCTTTCAGAATTCTGCTCTGTCTACTTTCTTTTTATCCAACTGCGGCAATGCCAATGGAAAGGTATGATTAAGGATAGCATAGCACCCGGTATTTCCCGGTTCTCGTAATCCCAAGATTTTTGACCAATGCAAATTTTTCCACATCCGCGAATGCGAATGCTGATGCGGATTATTTTGCCTTCACATCTGCAGATGCGGATGCTATGATATTTTAAGAATTTTATGATTTGGATAAACGTTACACTACCGGCATGGTATAATGGCCGTTAAGTACTAAGAGAACTTGGCAGGACTTCCTTGCTCTCTCTCTTTTTTACACGGCCGTTAAGTACCACCTTTTCTACTACCTTATCAACTCAACCTCAAATGACTAGAACGTTTTATTCGGTCAATATCGTAACTTAGTTAATATTTATTTATTTATTTATTTAATCTCATAAGCTTAATCTATTATTACAGGTGTTACACCCAATGCAATAGACAGGCCAAAACAATAGTTACTTAACCTACTTTATGATCCATAACATATATTATACATCGCAATCTTTGTGAATTCACCCAGAGCACAACAGAATAAGTCCACCCCAACCGCTATCCTGTTGATGGTTATCAGCGCGCGCGTCAGAGGTGCCTTCCCCAACATATTTGTCTTCCCTTTAGGTATTACTATAAGCTTCGGTTGACGCCGTCGCTCCACATAGCTATTCGGTACACAAAACCCTATTAACTGCAGCACTTCTGCGTTATATATTTTGCCTCTAATCAACTTAAAGATGTATGACACAAAAGCCAGTTCTCTTCGTACTCGTAATTCATTGTATCCCACCATACGCAAAACAAATAACGTGGGATACATAAGGGGATAAAATGGATATACTCCGTACTTTTTAAGATATAAATACCTCACAAATTTATTTTGTATGCGTTCTAGCATCAAACTATATTTTGCTTCATGAGGATCCCAAATCATTGCATTACTTTCCATGTGACTCCTTACCAAAGCGTTATACAATATGATTATGACTTTTAAATTGGTAAAACTAGAGACAGCTTATAGGCATTTAGGATTCATACTTCGTAGGGCAACGAAGTATGAATCCTAAATGCCTATAAGCTGTCTTACACACATTCTCTATATGGTCCTGGAATCCTAGCTCTGATGTAATACGAACCCCTAGGTCCCTCACTTCCATGACCCTTGTCAAAGACGTATCACCGATCTTATAGTCATATTGAATCGGATTACGAACACGTGCAAAAGAGATACTCACGCACTTAGAGGTATTAAATTCCAGCTTATTTTCCGGGCTCCAGGACACTACTCTCTGGATATCTCTCTGCAAGCGCTCGCAATCTTCTGGTTTTCTCACAGTAATAAATAACTTCAGGTTGTCCGCATAGAGCAAGCAAGACGAATCCACCACGACCTTTTCATGGTCATTAATCATGACCAGGAACTCAAGGGGCCCAAGGTTACTACCTTGACTTACTCCGGACAATACATAATATGGGTCAGAACGGTAACCTGCATATTCGACATACTGCTGTCTGTCCCTCATATAACTTGCAAAAAATTTAAGCAAGTGAGGAGTGCATCCCATGCCAGCCAGCTTTTTGAGTAATATGTCATTGTCGACCATGTCGAATGCTTTCCGATAATCAAAATAGGCAGCGTCTACTTGTCCTCTATCGTCTATTACCGGTATCAGCCTCGTCATATAATTAAGCAGATTGCTTGTGGTGCCATGCCCCAGCCGAAATCCGTGTTGTGCTTCTGTTATTTGTGTACTAATTTGATTATATAAACTATTTTGATGTGCAGACTCGAATACCTTCGCTGGGGTTGACAAAACTGCTACCGGCCGGAACTCGTCCACACTCTGCCCTCCAATAACCTTGGGAACGGGAACTACCCGATATATTTTCCATACTTCGGGGAAATCTTCCTCACGCAAACAGAGTATTCAACCTCTGTTTGCGTGAGTGCAACAGTGGCGCTGCCAGTACCAGTCTACAGTCTCTGTTTATAAAAGCAGGTATACCGTCGGGTCCTGCAGATCGCTTCGGCTTTAGTTTAACGAGCGCCCTCTGCACCTCGGTTAAGTCCAAACTATCCAGTTGAACTCGCGCCGACTCATTGGCCCCACCAGCTTGTGTTATCACTGTGTCCACACAAAGTTCGGCTCTTTCCGAACGGTACACAGAATGAAAATACTCTGCAAATTCCTTAGCAATTTGTTCCCCCGCTAATGCTGTGCCATTTTTCAATATTTTTTGTGGTCTTGCATCTCGTCTTTTGGACTTGACATAATTCCAAAAAGATTTCGGATCTTCTTCCAACCGATTTTGGATGCGTTCTTGATAAAGTTTCTCGGCTAATTTAATTGCAGTTTTTACTTTAGCCCGGCTACGAGCGAACTCTTCATAATCTTCTTGTAACTTGCTCGTTTTATATTGCTTGTGTAGAACTGCTTTTTGTTTAATTTCTCGAATAATTTCACCCGTATACCATTCTGGATACGCATACTTAATATTATGGTTATTTTGTCTTTTTTTAGGAACACAAGTATCAAAAATTTTATTCAAATTATCATAAAAAAGTTAAACATTCATTAACATCATCTATTTCATATATTGCCCCCCAGTTGAAAGATGCTATAGAACCATAAAGTAACCCAAAATCAGCTTTATTAATATTCCACCTATAATTTGTCCCGTCAGTCAATAAAATGGATATTTCCAGTGGCGGATGCTGCGCGTCTACCAATGGAACAAGCGATTCAGTCGCGGTGCTCACCGATATACACCCCTGCATAGTGCTTAAAACTAAGTCTAAATAGCGATTGTTGCAATTAGCTATAGGTACTGTTGCTCTGTGTGAATTCACAATATGACAAAAAATATTCATAATAATAATTACGTATACTAGATGTACAAGAATAAAGATTAAAATCCCTAGTCAGCCTCGCCGGCAAGGTCTCCGAAGTTGTCGTCGCCCGGCCCTGCGCCACTGAAGATGTCGACCGCAGTGATCGACGAAACGTCTGGAACGCAAGTTTCACATCGACCACGGCCAAACAGCCCGGAAGCAGTATATTCTATATGCTGATGAAATTTGGTACAGAGATAGATTTAAGTTTGGAAATGAACATAGGCTAACTTTTATCGCAAAAAGAGGGGTAGAAGAAGGGAGTAGGGCCTTGGGATGAAAATTTATCCGTACGGTGGTTCAGGAGATATGAGGTAACATAGGGTATTACAAACATACATACAAGTTACGCGCGAAAAACATAACCCTTCTTGACAGTCGGATAAAACCGAAATCGAACCACTAGTTAGTTTGTTTAACATATATTTTTATAAATAGTCGCGGAATCAAATGATGCACATACACAATGACAAACGCTTCGAATCTTGTCATCGAACGAAACTTCGCTCCTATGGGTCAACGCGCACGGGCCGATCGCCGGCACTGCCAAATTTCTAGCGCGCCTCGCGGGCGCGGCGGCTCTCAAGCCGACGTCGCACGAAGTTCCTACGGGAACGCCGAACAACATCCGCATCCGCATGAAACTCCGCATCGATTATTGCGGATGCGAAAGTGGTTTCGGATGTCTAAATTGATGCAGTAGCTCCGCATTTACGGATGTAGATGCGAATATTAGCAATATCCCTGGTTTAATATGTATGTATTTATGAAAAAAAAGTATATAAGTATGTGCATCCGCATTCTAGAATCATAACTCAAGCTAGCTAAGCTATGCTTACTTTCGGTCTAGATAGTAGAATGTCCTAGAACATTTATTTGTCGGCGCGTTACTAATTGTGTGATTAGAGTTAATGAAATTCACTCTGGCGTAATGCAAGACACTGGTGCTCTATGGTCGAGTGTGACGTCATTCGTTCATTCGGACTGTCAGTTTGAGTTTGCCAGATCATTGACTTTTGTGCGACGCGCAGAGAATCGAGATCAGTATCGCTGTGGACCTCGACCGGGCACCACGTGTCTAGCAGAACGCTCCTAGTTCGGTTCAATATACTTGGTTATATAGATCGCGAGTGTGTCTGTAAAATGTGAAGTCAGTGATTGATGTAATTGAAATATGGTGATTCGTGTATTAGGTTGTCCTATCCCCTCGCCACGCCCACGCGGATTGTAAGTGCAAGCTTACAATGGGCTACTAAGAGGCCCCAGACTCGAAGTAAACCCCGCGTTCCTGCACATTTATTTATTTGTTTATGTTATAATGATGTATCAAAAATCTGTGGTACAATACATATCTGTGGTCTCCATGTTCTATCTATAACTTCATGGTATATAATAAATTAGTCTGTTACCGTCTTTCACTAGTTTCATTGTAGGTTATGGGCTTATCCCGCAATTATCAGTTATTTTTTGATTAAAATAGATAATTTTGTGAAAGTTGTATCGCGGAAACATGACTACGAACTATATTGCCAGTGTTCCTAAACTTAAGGGACGAGAAAACTACGATGAGTGGAGTTTCGCGGCTGAAAATTTGTTGGTTCTCGAAGGGATGGTCGATTACATCAAACCGCCGACTGATTTTGAAGTTCAGCCAGTAGAAGATGGAAAAACGAAGGCAAAGCTAATATTGACTATAGACTCGTCATTGTACGTGCATATAAAGAACACCAAAAGTTCACAAGAATTATGGACTACGTTGAAGACCATGTTTGATGATTCTGGTTTCTCAAGAAAAATAACCTTGCTGCGACATTTGATAAGCATACGACTGGAAAACTGTGATTCCATGACGACATATGTGACTCAAATGGTCGAGACAGCACAAAGGTTTAATGGCACGGGCTTTACAATAACGGATGAATGGGTTGGCTCATTATTATTAGCAGGTTTGTCCGATCGTTATACTCCCATGATCATGGCAATAGAACATTCGGGTATTTCGATAACTGCAGATGTCATAAAGTCGAAATTACTTGACATGGAGGTGACCAGTGACAATGACAGCGCGGGAACTGGAGCTGCATTTGCCGCGCGAAATAAATTTAACTCTGGCAATACTAAGCCAAAGAAGTATGGCGGCGGCGGCGGTACCACAACGTCAAACAAGAAGACAGTGATAGCAATGGCCGATCCAAATAAGAAAGCAATAACATGCTTTAAATGTAAAGAGGCGGGTCATTATCGAAGTCAGTGCCCGTTATTAAAAAAAGATAATAGCAAATGCGTGTTTAATGTCGTTTTCTTGAATGGAAAGTTTAACAAAACAGAGTGGTACGTGGATTCCGGCGCAAGCGCCCATATGACGCCGAACGAATCTTGGGTTAAAAACGTGAACTTCACACCGTGTTTACCTGAAATTGTGGTGGCAAACAAATCAAAAGTGCCAGTTGTTTGTTCCGGATTCGTCAACATTGTTTCTGACTTAAAATTTGACATTACTGTGAAAGATGTGCTATGCGTGCCTAGTTTAACAACAAACTTATTATCTGTAAGTGAGCTTATTAAAAATGGTAATGATGTCACTTTTGATGAAAAACACTGCTATATACGAAACAAAAGCAATGTTTTGGTTGCCACAGCTGATTTATCGGATGGTGTATATAAGTTGAGATTGCAGACACAGAGTTGTATGTTGGCTGCACCAGTGGTAAGTGGCAAACTATGGCATAGAAGGCTGGCGCACATCAATAGTCAGGACATGAATAAAATGAGAAATATAGTGGATGGTTTGTCTTACGAAAACCATTTCAACATAACTAAGTCACAGTGTACAATTTGTTGTGAAGGAAAGCAGGAAAGATTACCCTTCTCACATGTGGGTGAAAGAAGCACAGAGACGCTAGAATCCATACAGACATTTGTGGCCCGATGGAAACTAGTTCAATGAATGGTGCACGATATTTTATACTATTTGTCGATGATTTTAGTAGAATGACGTTTATATATTTTCTACGCAAGAAAAATGAAGCATTTACTAAATTCAAGATATTTAAAACAATGGTGAAAAAACAGTTGAATAAAAAGATAAAAATACTAATGTCTGACAATGGACTCGAGTACACCAACAGAGAGTTTGAGAACTTTTTAAAGCAAGGGGGTATAATTCATCAAAAATCGAATACTTACACACCTGAACAGAATGGTGTATGTGAGCGAGCCAACCGTACTGTGGTTGAGAAGGCTAGATGTCTACTATATGATGCAAAGCTGGATAAAAGATTTTGGGCAGAAGCAGCCAACACTGCTGTCTATTTAAAAAATAGATCCATTGCATCGGGACTTCAGAAAACTCCATTTGAATTGTGGTATAAAACAAAACCAGCCCTAAGCCACATACGGTTGTTTGGATGTAAAGTTATGGTGCATGTCCCTAAGGAGCGTCGTTTGAAGTGGGATAAGAAGTCTACGGAGCACATTTTAGTTGGCTATGGTGAAGATGTTAAAGGCTATAGACTATACAATCCTGTTAAGAAGAATCTTGTTACCAGCAGAGATGTTATCTTTATGGAAGAAGAATTAGGTACTGAAAAAAATGTCAGGAATTGGCTATCTGGATTCCGAATGAAGAGACACCTGCAGTTGGCAATCAGGAGGTGAATGCAGATTCAGTGGGGGAAGCATCGCAGAATGTCTTAGAATCCGAAGACTGCATTTCGGATTCTTCGGTGTATGAGGATGGAAATGAAACATTGACTGAAACTTCAACTACACATGACGAAGTACAAGAAGTCCAGATGACATCAACCCCAGGGCAGGAGTCAGAATTGCCTATCAAGCGTACCAGAAATCAACCTGATCGGTATGGTTATATGTGTCTTTCCAGTACTCTTCCAGAATCCGAGGAGATTGTGTTCTCAAGGGCCCTTGCGGGGCCTGAGGGTGAGCAGTGGAAGCGTGCCATGGCTGACGAGCTGCAGTCGTTTGAGGACAACGACGCTTGGGAGCTTGTTGACAACCCAGGTGACGTGACGATTGTGAAGAGCAGGTGGGTCCTCAATAAAAAGTTTGATGTGGACAATAATGTTCGGTTCCGGGCTAGACTTGTGGCTAAAGGTTTTTCGCAAAAGCCTGGAATTGACTATACAGACACTTTCTCTCCAGTAGTCAGACATTCCACACTTAGATTATTATTTGCTCTCAGTGTTAAGTTAAATATGAGTATTGATCACTTAGATGTAACTACAGCCTTTTTAAACGGTTTTTTGAAAGAAACTATTTACATGTCATTACCTGAGGGTTTTGTGAACAAAAGTGGGGGAAAGGTTTTGAAATTAAAGAGGGCAATCTATGGATTAAAACAATCTTCTCTTACGTGGTATGACAGAGTTAAAGATTTACTTTGTGACTTGAATTCCAAAAATAGTCAGTATGAGCCTTGTTTGTTCACAAAAACAAAGGGTAAAATTAAAATTATTGTTGCTCTGTATGTCGACGATTTTTTAGATTTTTCTAATAATTCTGTTGAAACTGATAATTTGAAACGTGTTTGGGGTGCAGAATTTAAATTAAAAGATTTGGGATCTGTAAAACAATATTTAGGCA
This sequence comes from Eilema caniola, assembly GCA_949126895.1. Classification (NCBI taxonomy): domain Eukaryota; kingdom Metazoa; phylum Arthropoda; class Insecta; order Lepidoptera; family Erebidae; genus Eilema; species Eilema caniola. The sequence goes on from OX421464.1 coordinate 29,586,879, forward strand.
TGAGAATAAATGTAGATGAAAACAAAAATGTAATAACTGTAGATCAACAACAGTATATTGAACAGTTAGCTTCTAGTTTTAACATGTCAGATTGTAAAACATATAAGACACCACTTGAATGTAAATTAAACATTGAGAAGGCTGAGGAATGTGTATCTGACCTTCCGTATCAAAAGTTAATTGGATCATTGATGTATTTGGCAGTACTTACTAGGCCAGACATTTCCTTTTCTGTTGGTTATCTAAGTCAATTTAATAGTTGTTACAATCATATACATTGGCATTATGCTAAACGCATTTTAAAATATTTGTTATATACAAAAACTTATTGTTTAAGATTTATAAGGATGATAGCAAGTTACAGGGTTTTGTAGATAGTGACTGGGCTAGTGATGCTTTAGACAGGCAGTCGTATACAGGCTTTTGTTTCACGATGTCTGGATCTGCTATTTCATGGCAGAGCAGGAAGCAAAGGACGGTATCCCTTTCCAGTACAGAGGCAGAATATACTGCTCTGTCTGAAGCGGCTCGGGAAGCAGTGTATCTTAGAAACCTTCTTCATGAAATCATATGTAGTTTTTATATGATTGAGGTCTATTGTGACAATCAAAGTGCATTAAAATTGTCAATAAGCAATCAAAGTCACAACAGATCGAAGCATATTGATGTGAAATATCATTATATAAGGGATGTTGTTAAGCATAAATTTATAAAAATTCTTTATTTATGTACTGAAGAAATGACAGCTGATTTTTTCACCAAAGGTTTATGTTCTATCAAACATTATAAGTTTCTGTGTAAATTGGGAATTGTACCAAAATAATTTTATTTGTATATTTTGATAAGTGGGGGTGTTATAATGATGTATCAAAAATCTGTGGTACAATACATAATCTGTGGTCTCCATGTTCAATCTATAACTTCATGGTATAAAATAAATTAGTCTGTTACCGTCTTTCACTAGTTTCATTATAGTTTATTTATTATGACTTTCGTCTCATCCCAACCAAGGTTCTAGCACAGCAAAGCTGGTTCGGCTGTGTTCGACTAGATTCGACTGTACTTGTGCTTTTAATTTCTTTTTTAAATAGATTATGAAGACTTGATACCATGATTATTATTTAACCTGGTAAAATAAATAACCAGTAAAGCATTTCTTTTCCACCCTGGCAATTTCCATTTCATTTTATACCGAATTTCCCGGGGTGTCCCAGGATTTCCCGGGCTTTCCCAGGACAACATGGTTTGGAACCGGGATATTTCAGTCCCGGGAATTGCAAACCCTAGTTATGATTTTAACAGGCCATGTATGTATGTTTGTCCTCGTGGCCCTCAGGGTCGCTTCGCGGTGCGTAGCCCCGCTCACCGTCACTAGCGTGTCATCCGCGTAACACGTGACGGTGGCCCCGTACGCGAAGTCACCGCGAAGCACCCAGTCGTAACCGATGTTCCACAGGAGCGGCCCCAGGACCGACCCCTGCGGAACACCGCACGACATCTCACGCCTACCGACTCCCGTCGAACTTGGGTAGATGACGGCTCTCTCCGTCAGGTACGCCCCGACTATGCGGCGGAGGTAGAGAGGCACGTCGTGGTACACGAGTGCCTCCCTGATGCAACTCCAGGGCAAGGTGTTGAAGGCGTTGGAGATGTCCAAGGACACCGCCAACATCACCTCGCCCCGGGCAACCGCATCCCCCGCCAGAGTCCTCACGCGCATGATGGCATCCACAGTGGAACGCCACCGGCGGAACCCAAACTGGGTGTTCGCCAGGTCCGGCCCCACTCTAGAGAAATGCTCGACGAGGCGCTTGGCAATAACTCTTTCGAAGAGTTTGCCCACCTCGTCGAGCAGCACTATGGGCCGGTACCCGGACGGCTCGTCCGCCGGGCGTCCCTGCTTGCGGATGAGGACCAGTTTCCCCGTCCTCCACATCTTCGGAAACTGGCCCCGCTCCAAGCATGCGCTGAAGAACCCTCTCAGTCGGGGTTCGAGGCCGTCTTCCCCTAGAGCTAGGACCCACGCGCGGCCTGGAATGCCGTCGGGTCCCGGGGCGGTGCCTTTCTTGGCCCTAAGCCTTCGCACCGCCAGCTCTAGTTCTACCCAAGTGACCTCGGGCACTTCGTCGTCAATCACCACCCTGGGTGCCGTAGGCGACCGAGGCGGCGGAGCCATCTGCGGCGGAACATGTTCCGCTCGCGCCGGGAACAGGGATCCCACCACTCCTCCGAGCAGAGCCGGTTTGAGCACCTGGGTCAGCGGAGGGGCCCAGGGGCGCAGCTTTTCTCTTACCATAAGGTAAGGCCGCCCCCATGGGTCCCGCTCCAGCGTCTCCAGGAGCTCCCGGTAACAAGCGGCCTTTGACCGCTTGATCTCCGCTCGGAGGGCATTCCGGGCCTCCCTGTATCCCTCATGAAGCTCCGCCAATCGGGGCTCCGAGTCTGCAGGACGAGTACGCCTCCTACGGAATCGGGCCCACCGGCGGTGCGTGATCACGCAGGCCATACGCAGCCTCGCGATCTCCGCATTCCACCAGTAGACCCGACGCCTCGGATTGTAGGCTGGAGCCCTAGGCATACTCGCATCGCAGACCCGCGTCATGGCCTCCCGGAACCACGCCGCTTCATCGTCTATGTCGACAGGCCTGTCCGGCGCAATGGCCCAGGCCTGTACGATGGCGGCCTCCAGGAGGTCCTCCCGATTCAATCGCCCCAACACCCAGCGCGGCTCGCGTTGGGCCGAAATGACTGGCGCATCGCTCGGGGGAGGGGAGACATCAAACCGAACGTATCGGTGATCCGACAGTGTCTCCACCTCCGCGACGACACGCCAGCCCCGCACGCGGAGTGACAGGGAAGCGCTCGCGAACGAAAGATCTACGATCGAACTGCGCTCCCCCGCCACAAACGTGGCCATATACGTGGCTTCGGCCCCGCGATTCTGGAGAACTAAGCCGAGAGAATCGGCCCAGCCCTCCAGAGCCCTGCCCCGCGCGTTTGCGCGCCGGGAACCCCAGGCCTGAGACCAGGCGTTGAAGTCCCCGAGCACAAGAACCGGACGAGGCGTACAGGCATTGACGACGTCGGTCAGCCGCTCCAGCGACCGCCGATACTGCCCTATGAGTCGGTGTGATCTCGGCGTGAAATAAACGGCCACGACCGCAATCTCCCCCACCCGCGCCGCTACGATGCCATGCTCCCTTGCGATCACGACAAGGGGAGGGGCACCCGCAGCGGCGTTATGCACCAGTGCCGCCGATCCATCCAAGTCGACCACCCAGGCGGGCCCGAGGGGCCGGTGAGTGTATGGATCGGCGACAGCGGCGACGTCGATGGACCACTGTGCCATGCTCTGGAGCAGAAGTGCCTGAGCATCGACACCGTGGCCCAGGTTCGCCTGCAGGATGCGGAGACGAGGATCCATTATGGAACCATCTCCGCATCCCGCCCCGAACCATTGGCGGAACGCCCGCCTCGCGGCGGCGGCTCCCCGCGGGTGCAAGCTTTACTGCCAACCCTATGGTCGGCCGGCTTGCCCTCCGCCGCACACCTGAAACAGTGCGGCGGAGCTTCGCAATTGCCGGCCCTATGACCGGGTTGGCTGCAGCGGAAGCAACGGTCGCCGACCGTCACCTCCGCCTTGCATTGTACACCCACGTGGCCGGCCGACAGGCACCTGAAGCACCTGTCCGGCCGAGCCTGCAGGAGCCGTACCCGGACTTACACAACGCCGCCCACCGCGAGGATCCGCCGGTCAGCAGCTTTTTGGGCTGCTGCGATGGGGCATTCCCTCCATCCTCCCATGGTCATTCCTGCCTCACGGCGTACTGACCGAATCACGGGAGAGTGCCCTGCGGTTTGCTATGAAGCTTCTCCGTGGGCACAGTTCTTGACTCCCTACAAATTCTTGATCCGTCCCCAGCCGTATTCTCCCCCTTCGGGGCTGGCTTTCTACGTTAGCGAAACCCCCCTTATGGGGTTGACATGCACAGTAACGGTACTGCGCGTCCCGCTGTCCAATGGATTCTGACTACCGCTTATTCAAATGCGCGCCTAATAGAGTGCCAAGCGTGCGCAAACGTCCTAAATGCCACAAAGGCATCCCTACTGCTAACGAGTTCGTGGTGCCATAGCGGCCCCTCCACAGAACGATCGATTGCGTGTATTGCGTCCAGCATAACTTCCCTTTCTGCGGCGTACAGCTTACATACCCAGAGTGCGTGGTCACGGCTTTCCTGGTCGTGCTCTTCACATGGGCACGCTGCAGTTTCGCATAAGCTTAGCTGGTGTAAGCGTTGCCTAAAGCAGCCATGTCCAGTCATCATCTGAGAGACGACATAGTCCGGTTCGATCCACCTGTACTTGAGCCTCACGACAACATCTGGAAAGAAGCTGTGTAGATCGCGCCCGTCGGTACTTGTTTCCCACCGTTGTTGCCAAAGGGAGACAACTTCGCGCCCCACTAAAGCCTTGAGCTGCCTACGTTCCCTGGGGGCCAGCTGGAGTCCCTCCTCCGCAATTCGCCCCGCACGAAAAACCTCCAAATCGGCAGGTAGAACCCCCGCGAGCACTGGGAGTGCCGCGGAGCTACACGATCTGTAGGCCTTCGTTAGAAGAATTAAGGCTGACCGCTGAGTCTTCAGCAAGTTCCTCCTGACCACGAAGTTGGACGAGCGTCGGTACCATACGGCCGCAGCATAGGTGACTGTAGCAACATAGGTCCCTGCATACAGGACCCGTAGTGCCGGGAATCTCACTCCCCACCTAGATGCGGACACCCGGGAAACTTTCCCGAAACAATTAGCCGCTTTCTCTCCAATAAAAACTGCATGCGGTCCGTAGGACCTAGCCCCGTCCAGAGTAACACCGAGCACCTTCGCCTGTGAAACGTGCGTAATAGAGGCGCCGCCCATCCGAATGGTTGGCGGTCTTTTAAAGTTACCTTTATAAGTCAACGCTAAGGACTTACCGGGCGAGAAACCCAGTCGATTTCGGGTGCCCCAGCCGGATATTGCCCTTAGCGTGATATCCGCGTGCCGCTCAATCTCAGCGCGGGACGTCGCCTCTATCACGACAGTCACATCATCGGCATATGCAATCAAATGCACTCCTTCGGGCTTAGGTAGCAAGAGGAGGTCATTGAGGAGGAGGTTCCAAAGTGTCGGGCCGAGAACCGATCCCTGTGGACATCCCATGGTGTTTGATTTCCATGAAGACACGGTGCCTGCAATGAAGCCAACTCGGCGGTTATTAAAATAACTGGTAATGATCCTATACAGGTTCGGTGGTGATCCACCCTGTTTGAGCTTAAGTAGAATCATAGGCCACCACGCATTATCAAACGCACCAGATATGTCCAGAAAGATCAGCTGCACGTAAGGAGCCACTGAGTTTTCGACTATCGAGTTCAACTGGCTTAACGCCGTAACCGTAGAACGTCCGCGAGTAAATCCGTGCTGGGACTCCGATATATTTTTGTGCAGGCAGGGAGCACAGGCAACTATCACACGTTCGAGAATCTTACCCAAGATGGGTAGGAGAGTAATAGGCCGATACGCCTTAGGGTCACTAAGGGGCTTGTCATTTCCCTTTGGCAGAACGATGAGTCGTCCTACCTTCCAATCGTCGGGGAAGACGCCTTCTTCAATACACTTACGGTACATCATAAGCATTTCGGACGAGGTGGCTTTCCACGCCCACTTTATGATGACCGATGTAAGGCCGTCCATGCCCGGTGCTGTCTTAGGAAGAGACCGCACAATGCGATCAACAGTATCCCTCTCGGGAGCTGGCATGTTCTCACCGGATGGTGCGATTGCAGCTGCAATACGCACTTGCCGGTGGTAAGTCGTGTCAGCACCGGGCACATCATCCGGGTAGAGCGACGAGAGAAGCTGCTCCATGGTGGCCCCCGTAGAGGTCGTATATCCTTCAACTAAGCGTGTGCCGTAAAGGACGTTCTGGGGGGGCTTAGCACGGCCACTGGCCTCCCTGTAAGCCAATCCCCATGGGTCCTCATTTCCGGATTCAGCTAGTTTCCGAAAGAATTCAACCTCGGCCGTTTTCATGGCCGCCTTGTACTCGCCCCGCAGGGTACGCAGGGTTGCGTGATGTTGTTCTTGCAGAGGGCAATTGTCACGCTTAGATCGCTGCCAGGCCCTGCGGGCACGGCTCACCTTACGGCGGAGTTCGTCCAGTGATGGGGACCACCATTCATATTTTCCGCAGCTATTCCGGGCACGTTGAGCTAGATGCTAGATGCTCCCTAGCAGATTGCAGGAGAGCATTCGAGTATCGCACACTATACTCCGAGGCAGACAGACCGGGATGAAGCCTGTTCATCCTTGCGTGGAGCGCGGAGCAAAAGGAGGTCCAATTTACCCCATGCGCTCGGAACTGATCCAGGACAATCCCGGTCGTGTCTCGCACCGCATTCACGGCGTCACCGGATACGTTAAAGGTGATCAGCTGGTGATCCGCCAAGCTATCACCCTCATGCACAGTCCAACCACTAACGTTAACCCCTCTGGACGAAAGTGTGAGGTCAATATTCGATTTCCCTCCCGGGCCGTTGAAAGTGGGGGGCTGCCCTGCGGCATTATGTAGAATGAGATCCCTGGAGAGAATAAACCCCTCCATTTCACTCCTTCTATGCTCTACATCGTGCCCCCTTCCAGTGTACTGGCGACGTTCGCAGAACCACATAGGTGAGTGAGCGTTGCTATCCAAACCGATGAGGACCGGGCCTCTCGGCAGTTGTTGTAAGACCTTGTCTAGGTGCGCTATGTGGATACTGATATTGTCGCTATACTGGAAGTACGCGGAGACTATATGCATGCTTAGGGTCCCGATAACCAAATGTATCACACAGCAGTGTTCGGTACTAAGGTGTTCGAGAAGCGTTGCAGTAGCGGTCCTATTTAAGACTACAATCCCGGCTTTTGGTTTGCGACCACACTGTATAATACCTGCCCTTTGGTCATACTGGTCCTGGACCAGAATCAGGTCCAGTCCGTGAGACGGGCCAAGACTGGCTAGCAGTTCAGTGGTGGCCGCCTCCATGCCTTGTAGGTTCAGCTGACCAACCCTTAACCGGAGAAACCTATCCATATTGGATCATATTGGCGGCCAACGCCTCCGCATGTTGGCGAGCCGGGCAATTCGGGGCAGCAGTCAAATGGCCGGCTGCGATGGGGCAGCCGACAACTGTTGCCCCCTGTCCGCGACGGCCGTAGCGAATCACTCCGACCTTAACCGCCTCCAGGGGACAACCCCCGGCCTCCGCCACGGTGACCCGAATCTCTTCGGCCGTGATGGAGTCGTCCAGGTCCGAAATGCGCAGTTCTGCGCACTTGGTGGGCCTGGACACCCGGACGTCGGCTGCATCCAGCGTCTCCCTAAGCCTAGCCGCTATGGCATCGGCCTTGGGACCGCTTGTAGCGCCAGGGACGTGGATGAGCCGGGCACCCGTCCGAGTGTGTGTCACTCGGAGGGTCCCCGCCACATCGAGGGCCCTCATGTCAATGAGGCCCCTCGCCTGTTTTACCAGGTCCACGTACTGCACGCCCCTCTCCGTCGCCTCCGGTGTCATCGTTAAGACGACAGCGGTGGTACGGGGGACGCGCAGCCTTCCTGGCGCTCCCTTCGCAGCAGCCTGGGCCTTCTTGGCCCTTTTTGCTGCCTTTTTACGGGCGTTCCGCGACTTTTTGGCCTCACCGACCACCTCCCAGCCCCCTGCCGGTGCAGAGCTACTGGAGGTAGTCGGGGCCGAAACCGGTGCCAGGGCCGGGGCCCGGGCTGGGGCCGGGGCAGGGACCGAGGACGACTTCCCCTTGCCCTTCCCCTTTCCCTTGCCCTTGGCTTGGGCACCCCTGGCTGACGCAGCGATGGTGGCCGGGGCAGCCGGCGCAGTGGGCGCGCCGCGGGCCGACTCCTGCGGGGACCCCGCCGCTACCGTGCGGATGGGGCCCCGCTTGACCGCTCCGGCGTATCCCCCACTCGGCTGCGCCAAGGGTGGACGGTGAATGGAGGCCATAATGGCCTCCAGACAGCTCCGCGTCCACTCCTCGTGCCGCGCCTGTTGTGCCGCCATTGCCGCCATGCAGGCCTCTATAGAGTTTGCCGACGAACGCGGCGGCACTCGCGGCGGCGTCGGCAACCTCGGCTGCACCGGCGGCGGGACCGGCAGACGTGGCGGGAGCGGCGGCGGCGGCAGACGCGGTGGGGCCGGTGACTCCGGCCGCGCCGTAGGCGGCGTCTCCGGCCGCACCGGCGACCTCGACCGAGATGGCGGTGACGGCGGTTCCGGCTGCGCTCCGACCCTCCGCCTCTCTGTGCGGGACACACGGTCTTGGAGCGCCGCCAACTCAGCCGCCATCCTCGCCATCTCCCCGCGGTATTCCGCCGCCTGCCGCTCGGTTTCCCCGAGCAGGGCCTCCTGACGCCTGCCGAGGTCAGCCCGCTCCTGCTGCGCACGGCCCAGCTCCGCCCTGAGCAGATTGTATTGCTCCACAAGGCGGAGCGTCGACCGCATGAGCCGGTCCTCCTCCGGCGTCATAGCCCCAGTTCGGGCCTTAGCAAGGCCTTTAAGGGCCTCCACCACCTGGTTAGAGGTGGTGTCGCCGGCACAAGGCAAGGGCGCCGCCGAGGAGGAGGAACTCGGCGGCGCCATGACACCCTTCGGGACTGGGGCTGGGGCACGCTTTTGAGGGGCAGCCCTCTTGCCACCCCGCGTCTTTCGGCGACCGAGCGCCGCAAACTTGGGCGGGGGAGAAAGATATTCTCCCTCCTGTCCGCTGCTGGACGTGGACCCGTCGGTCATGCTGACCTCCGGGTCCGGCTCAAAAGGCCGAAGGGGAGGAACCTTGTTCCTCTTTCCGGCTGAGCTCCAGGTCGTTATACCCGGGCTGTTAGCCCTGCTCTGAGTGGCGGTGTCAAGTTGGTCTGACACCGCTTGGGACGCGACCTCCGCGTCGTGGTGCTGCGCGACCTCCGCGCAGACTGTTTCATTAGGTAGGGGGGTTTTTGGGTTTTTAATAAGATCTTCCATGATGTCCCACGAGTAGAACCGTACTAGAGACACTTCCTGGGTGACGGCCATTCCAGGAAGCGGGGTACATACTGTGGAGGTCCCCAGGTATCCACAGGTTTTAAGCGACTTCGCTGTCGGGTTTTCAGACTTTTCCTTGTCGCGGGCCGGCCAATTAAGGCAAGCCCCACGGCCTCCAGGATATCGGCGTTCCCGAGTGTGGCTAGCACTCAGGTCGTTGTCGATATCTCGGAGGTTACGCGATGCGGGGGAGTAGCCAGCTCTCCCAACGCCAACGGTGGCACGAATGCCCGTCAGCCCCTGCGCGAGCAGTAGGCCGACCCGTCCCCGGATCCAACGGATCCCATCGCCTCTCCCGTGTCTCCTCTGCTGAAGCAGAGGGGTACCGGGAGCGACGGCTAGCCCTAAAAAGGGCTGTTGAGGTGGGAGGAACCCTACGAATCCCTCCCCGCGGGCCTTGCAGGCCCGCCATACCACGACCCCCTCGTGCAATGGGGTCAGCTAGCCCTTAAAAGGGCTGTTGGAATGGAAGGGTGTCCTACGGACCCCTTCCCGCGGGCCTTGAAGGCCCGCCATCCCACGACCTCCTCGTGAGGTCAGCCGTTGGGTGATTTGTCAACGGCCAACAGAACTCCCAAGGTAGGAGCCTGTTAGCCGTTGTCCAGGGTGCACCAGCCCCCCCGCTTCCGCTCCCCAGGACCGTGGTCCAAAGGGGGAAGAAACGGAGAGACCGACGTGGAGGTTACCCAACGAGCACCCCTACTTATTAAAACTGAACAAAAGAGGTAATTTTAAAAGCGTCTTGATCATTTACTGGTTATAGGCATATGACATGTCATTAAATGTAATGTGGCGCATCTAGTGGTGTGGTGGTGGAATAGAAGACGCACTGGATCATGAAGTTATAGACCCAGATCTATCAGTATAAAATAAAATAAATAAAAATAAAAAAGCCTTTTATTTCCGGTTTAAATAGGTAAGTAGGTTTTCTTAATCTAAGTTTTCCAGGTTCACACCAGAACCCTCACAGCAACCATGTTTCTTGCAGGGCGATCACGTCTACATTTTTACATAAATCCTGTACGCTCTGTACCGATCGCTTGACATTTTTACAGTTACAGCTAACAAATTTATATAAGCTTTTATCCATTATTTATTTACGGCAACTGGTGCAGTCGTTTTCGTTTAATAATGCACGAAACGTCGGAATATTATGTTTTGTGGCCATAAATTAGCATCTAAGAACATATGTAGCTTATTCTCAGCTACAAAAAACTTATATGCACAGTGTTGACACTCCCGTTTAATAGTTATTTTTTCCAAATTTACTATTTCTCCCGTTTTCTTCTGTATATAGTTACATTTATCCGATACCAAAGTGTCCTTGTGTACATTGCTTACAAATATAGGTATTTTCCTCTCAGCCGCTCTAAACTTCTCATCCGGCTCAACTAAGGCTTTACCCATATTTCCGACACGATGATCGTTACGCTTTTGTCTTCTTTTTTTACTAATGTGAAGCCGTCATCCGCTGTTGCTGCAACAGTTGCATACGACTGAGATGGGACCGTCGATGTATTGACTTGTGGTTCGCATGACTCAACCGATGTAATCGTCTGTCGTGACGTATTGCTTACATAGACCGCATCGCTACCCATACCACTCGCTCGCGGCTGGCAACAGCTGGCCGTTACCGTTACACTGACGGGCTTGCACCTACCCTCGGTCTGATTTATATGTTTTTCAGTAGAAAAATCAGACTTTAAACCGTTATTTGTATTGCATGTTGATGTATTTTCGCTTTTTTGCTGGCTATCTTCGATAACACCACTATCTTTTTCGATATAAGCCCCTCTTCTTGTGTTAATATTTGTGGTATTCGCATGTTTCATGTCACACTGCTCCTTTACACAGTACAGCTGTTCTTGCGTTTGCGTTACGTAAGAAGACTTGATGTTTTTGATGTCTTCTTGGACCAATATCAAACGGTTCAGTAGCTTCGATACGTCCAGATGGTCGATGCACCACAAACACAGGCAGCACTTCAGGATCAGTCCCTTTAAAAATGCCTATGATATGAAAAAAAAAAAAACGAGGGATTTCAGCTCCAAAAAGATTGGTACCCAGCACTGAGAGCCACTCGGTATCACAGTGCAAACAACCAATCAGGATCGAGAACGTCCGCGCCACAGCGCTTGGCCAATCAGAATCAAGTGAGTCGATTACCCGCTCCGACCGTGCCTATAAATACAGCCGTGACTCAAGCCATCGCGCCACTCGCACGTCAGCCGCCGGCGAGGCAAGGTCTCCGAAGTTGTCGTCGCCCGGCCCTGCGCCACTGAAGATGTCGACCGCAGTGATCGACGAAACGTCTGGAACGCAAGTTTCACATGGACCACGGCCAACCAGCCCGGAAGCAGTATATTCTACATGCAACGCCGGCCGTGAAAGCCTGAAGACTTATAGCCTATGATATCGTTCAGCACCGTATTTTCTTTACCCTTACCTTTGCGAGCCGTATTACGTACATCAGAGGATAAGGAGTCTAACAATAACGTCTTCGATTTTTGAATTTGTTCACCAGAAAACGAGGACGCACAAATCCGCACCAAGCTGGTTTCATCAGCTATAGAGATTTTATTCTGTATGTACGCTAATAACTCGTCGATTACTATATTACTTTACAGTACAACTTGTCATTTTTTTTTATTTGACTAATCGCTCACAAACGGTAACACGACCGAAAGCACGTACGTTGTCAAAGGCGACGTTGTTTTATTTTTTATTAATTATATAATAAATACACGGAACAGGAAAAAACAGTGGAAGTGTGAAGTAGGCGTGGCACGCGTGTCATTCTTATGCGGAGATTTGCAAGACCTTACAATTTCAACGTTCAGTCGTATCTGTCATCACGTGTATTTGACAGTTTTGCACCGTGTGTTATTTAATACTATTTAATAGAAATATGCCTTACTGGGCCATTTTGCAGTGCCCAGATGATAGTAGGAGCATAAATATTCGAAATGGAGTTTGTAGCGGACCGGAGACGCGATGTCAGCACATTCCTTTCCAGGCGGCAACGGAGGCCGCGCGCTGTAAGAGCCAGTTCATACGTGTAGCTTGCTACAGTCGGCCACATATAAACTCGCTCCACTTATAGATATTCCATGTTAATATCAAGTGTTCTAGATTAACTAATATACAGTTATATTATAAGAAATCAGTTGTGATCAGTAATAAACATTTATAGTGTTCGTAATATTTAATTGAAGTGCTCCCACATAACTGCATAGGCATAGCCTCTAAAGAGTTGTTTTATACCATCGATAAGTCAGGATATAGCAGAATTTAAAACAAATCTTATTGAAATGTAAAGAAATAAAATCAACAAAAAAGTCAACCTTACCACATATATCAATAAAGCTTGTTTTTGATTACACACATTAGACATGTCATTCCTATTTATTCTAAAACTTTCTTTGCTATTCATTTAGTGATGTAGTCAAACTTTATCGATATCTACTTTTTTAGAAACATTTATAAACTTTTGTCAAATGGTTTTATTGTTTTTTTAATATCACGGAACATTCTGAACACTCCTGCATACCCATTCAAAGGATACGGGCGTGATGTTATGATGTCAAGTGGCATAGACATAGCAATAATATGCGTTTGCAGCAATTACGGCTGATTTCCTGGTATTTATTGAAGAGTTTCGTGGTCTCTCTCTGAAACCCTTTATCGGATCTTGACAAAAATTAAATGGTATCTTTTCGGAATAGTCTTCTTTCGAACAAAGAAGGAATTTGGCATATTTGTCTACATTATGACGAAGCTAGGCGCGTAGAAACATACAAAAATATAAACTTCCGAATTGAATAACTCCAGCTGGATATTTTCTAGTTTGTGGACGCGGCGCCACCTGCATACGCGATCAGCAAATAGATTTGGGTGCTCTACGTTTTTCTCATTTTACGCAAATTAAATTAATTATTTCAAAGTAGTGTATGAAACTGCTCGTAATATGGTCTTAAAACACCCGTCTCATATTGTAAAATACTCGCACTCGTATTTTAAGTATCCTTAAAGCGATTTCACATTTTCTGATATTGAGTGTCTGACGCCGATAGCCGTCACCATGTGCGGTTTTCACATATTATATTCAATAAAATCGGTCCGATTCGGCCATTTGCTCGATCGTAGCGACCGGACGAAAAAAAGACGTGTGGCACTCGGGGACTGCCGCAGTAAAGCTATTGCATAGCATTTTGTATCAACTTATGCAATTATAATTATTTATTTATTTTATAATTCAAAATTAATACTGCATTTGTGATAATAATAAAATTTATGTATATAGAGTACTCACTCATTTTCTTTCACTATTTTTTCGTGACTTTCTTCATTAATAATAAATGCACTTTGTTCATTCATATTCAAAACACTTTATACACAAATTTTACAAGTACAGCTATTCACTGTTGTGCATAAATACCTATACACCTATATACTTTCTCATAAACAGCTGCTTATGTATTCGTCCTATTTCGGAGCAGCTCGTCTCGATTCGTGCGAGCTTCGTCGTACAATACGGCTAGTTGCATGCACACAAACACCGTGTCGAAGACTGCCGAAAAGAAACGAGCGCGCTCGTTTCTTTTCGGCAGCGTGAGGTTTTTTCGTTACGGAATTTCTGGATTCGGTCCCCGCGCTCAAGGCCCTCGATAGAAGCTATGCAATAGCTTAAAAATTCCTGGCAATTATTTTCAACATAGTATCGAGTTCCTTTTCTAGTTTTATTTTATTTTCTTCGATATCGGAGCCGACACTAATATCGGATATCAGATGCGTCGGCTAGTGTGAAAACGCTTTTATTATGCTACAGTTACATAAATAAATAAATAAATAAATAAATGCTAAAAAAAAAAAAACATAAAATATCTACTATAAATGGACACTTGTTTTATTTAAATTCACGCCTTCATACATTTTTAATCGTTAATAAAAAACAGTTCAACTTTTGTACGTAAAGGTTTAAATAAAATCCGTCCCTTTTAGTACTCTTAGATTATAATTACTAACAGCGTTTGGAATCCTTTGACATTATGAAAACAAATTTCAAATCTATCGATATTGCCAGAATTTTGTGTCGCCGCTCTAGCGTTAATGTAAGAGAGTTAGAGTGAGAGAGATAATACTTCAAAGTAATATCAACCGTATTCATGACTATTAAGGTTTTAAATAACATTCTTAAAATAAATGGACATCTGTTGGGGAGTCGTTGAACTTTTTCGTATTAGAGTTAGAGTGAGAAGCAAGTTTGATTCAGATACAAAACGTCGTAAATTCCTTTTTTTATCTATACAGGGTGTATTTTTGAAACGGGGCAGTAAGGGCAAGTACCTTAACCGTTGCAGTTACAGCAAAACGTTCTTAAAAGACCTTCCCTAACTTTTTGGGACATTTTGAACTGCATTCACAGATTTTGTAAAAACTTACAGTTAGCAAAAAAATGCAAAAAGTTCAAAATTTTTTTTTTATGCCAATCGATTCTATTTCATGTGGGGATCAAAAAACTCTATGGGACCATTTTAGCTTTCAGTACTAGAAAAGACAGAAATCGCCAAAGACCTTTCCCATACATTTCGTACGGAAATATGATAAATCAACTCGAAACTCATAGGTCAGGTAAAATTTTGAACTTTTTTAAATAAAAAAAATCATTTAAACATTTAAGAAATTGGTTTATGAAATAAATTGCTCAAAATGATTTCCATTTTCACGAATACATAAGTCTATCCTTTTTTGCACAGAACGAATGGCGGCTAATAATGTTCTGGGATGAATATTACGTAAAATGGTCATTAATGCATCCTTGAGCTCTTGAACACTGGCGTACGTCGTCTTATACACCTCGTTTTTCACGAAGCCCCATAAAAAAAAATCAAGTGGTGTTAGATCGGGGCTACGAGGTGGCCACTGTGTTGGACCATGTGTACCTATCCACTGTGTACCGAATAGGCGGCTCAAATTGGAACGTGAAAGGTGACTGTTATGTGGCGGAGCACCATCTTGTTGAAAATGAACTTTTCGCAATTCCGACAGGGGCCATTCGTCCATCTCGTTTTCAAGATGGTGTAAAATGACTTCATTATACATGGCAGAATTCAGTTTCCCTTCATAAACTTCCACCATTATGACTCGATTGGACATTATACCACACCAACAGTTGAATGAGAAGCGAACCTGCAGGGCTAACATGCGCGCCACGAGATAGCTATCTCGAGGCATTTTGCCGTTTTATGTTGATATGTCGACTGTTGGTAGCATGAAGGGCTAACATGCGCGCCACGAGATAGCTATCTCGAGGCATTTTGCCGTTTTATGTCGACTGTTGGTAACTTGGCAAATTTCATGACGATCTGTCAGATGTCGACATAACTCGACTTCGAGAAATCATCTCTACTTAGTGTCTGTAAATTGTAACATACGTGCCCTTATTTACTCGAATTTTGACATTTAAAATGTTTTGTCTCTCGTCCTTCATTTGGTCGACGAGAAGTTATCTCGTGTAAACTTTTCTTGTGCACGGTTCATTTTGGATCAAAATTTAGTACCTTTGTGCGACTGCAAGCCATTTTCGACCTTAATGACATTTCCTTTGTTACGTGTCTTTTCGCGTTAATTGATGACGCTGATCACGAATATAAGAAAAAAAATTCGATGGCATGTCATGTCAATAAGGTCGAAAATTGTTTGCACTATTTTTTCTCTTTTTTAAATTAAAATGTTTTGTCTCCCGTCTTTTATTTGGTCGACGAGAAGTTATCTCGTGTAAACATTTTTTGTGCTCGGTTCATTTTGGACTAAAACATCGACTGCAAGCCATTTTCGACCTTAATGACATTTCCTTTGTTACGTGACTTTTCGCATTAATTGATGACGCTGATCACGAATATAAGAAAAAAAATTCGATAGCATGTCATGTCAATAAGGTCGAAAATTGTTTGCATTATTTTTTCTCTTTTTTTCATACCTAGCATCCCTAACTAGTCTGTGCTTTCGAGCAAATGGCGGTATCGGGCCGATTTTATCGGATAAATGTTTAAAAAATGTGTATGCCATAGACAACAATTGAAAAAGTTTGACGCGACAAAACATGTCGGCGTTACTTCGCTCGAGAAGACTCGAGATGATATCTCATCTCGATTCGAGATATTTGACGACGCGCGCATGTTAGCCCTGCTGATTATGACTTGCCGTAACTCTTAGTGGATTTTCTTTGGACCAATAGTGGTGATTTTTTCTGTTGGACATACCGTTATTGGAAAAATTCGTTTCGTCTGACCACAGTATGTAATTTAAAAATTCATGATCTCTGCTTATTTTTCCTCTTAGCCACCTCCAAAAAGTAAGCCTTCGAACATCATCACCCGGATGTAACACTTGAACTATGCGCCCATATCGATAGCACTTGTAGCCGTATTTCTTTATCACAAGGGAGTGGGATACACCTACTTCAAGGGCGACTTGCCTGGACGATACCTCTGGATATGCTTCGATATAAGTTAGAACCGCAATCTCCGTGTCCATGTCCACACGAGGCTGCCGCTTTCTTTTGAAAGAACCCTGCAATTCCAGGTTTTTCAAAAGATTTGTAATAACCTTTCTTGTTGGCACATGCCGCAACGGATACTTATTGCGGTACCACACTAATGCAGTTCCCGCATTTCGATTATTGACAAAATACGCTTCTAATAAGTCAATTTTTTCACGATTAGAAGACATTTTAGCGAAAATCCTTAATTAATAACTCATACGAAGTTTCTCAGCTGAAACTAAGAATAACACACAGATTTTCGAATCAAATTCGAAATTTGAGGGTAAAAATTCTTTTTATTTACTTTACAGTCAATTCTACCCACTTCCTGGCCATAACAAAAAGTTAGACCATCGTAGAAATTTGTTTCTGTTGCCGAAATGTATGGGAAACGTTTTTTGCGATTTCTGTCTTTCCTAGTACTGAAAGCTAAAATGGTCTCATAGAGTTTTTTGATCCCCACATGAAATAGAATCGATTGGCATAGAAAAAAAATTTTGGACTTTTTGCATTTTTTTTTGCCAACTGTAAGTTTTTTACAAAATCTGTGAATGCAGTTCAAAATATGTCAAAAAGTTAGGGAAGGTCTTCTAAGAACGTTTCGCTGTAACTGCAACGGTTAAGGTACTTGCCCTTACTGCTGTACAGTCTCACTACGAACTGTACATACGATTTTGCTGACATCACGGTGCGCGTTATTTACACATTTAATTAATAAAACTGAGTGACATGGCTGGCCCGAGCCAGTGCGGAATTAGCGTCCAACACGATAACTAATTTTATTAGAGAGAGCAATAACCAATTATTACGATCTTGTACCAAGTTTTAATATAACAGTTCAAGTGTCAAGGTGTGTTTCTTCTCTTCGCCGCACTCACCAAACTACAACTAATTATAACTAACTACAACTACTACGTGCAAATGTATAAACTATACATTTTATGGTCCTTCGAGTTTTAGATTCCTAGTGCTTTGGTGTTTCTTTCACAGTTGCGATCGGTTCCCTGGCCTCTCACAAGCGAGAATCCCCAGGTGAATTGAGAAGGCGCACGTCATACTGTGTCTAGAGTACTCGAGTGCTAGGTTTCCAAAGGTGACCACATCGAATCAAGAAACACGTATTTCAAGATTTCGATCAGAGAAGATTGCAAACAACATCGTAGTCTTCGAGCCGCCACCACCAGCTCCAAGCTCTTCTGTCACGTAAACTACGGGACAGAGCCAACAAGAGCCAAATAATATAAACAGTCTGTCATCGTATACTACGTATCAGAACTAATACTAACACTTGGAACATGGCTAATCTGGAACAACAGGAGGCATGTTTTCAAAACATCAAGTCCTTGTGTGTCAACTATCACAAGGACTCTTCTAGCAGAAAAACTGTGGACTACTTGAATAATCGTCTGTCTTCACTAGAGAGCCAATGGAAGGATTTTGACGATAGACATACGTTATTGCTTTTACAACTAGAAGACAAGAGCATAAACTATCTCCAGGACGACGTCTATGGAAAATTGAACGAGATGTACGTAAGAACCAAAACGGACATCATGAAGAGGATGGCTGACCTAGCGAAACCAAAACATGACGTGAGGTTTGATTTCTCAGGAGCTTCAACTGCCGGCCAACAATCCGAAAGTGCTGACGATGTACAAAGGCTGCTTCACACACAAGAATGCAATTTCAACGCTATACATCGCGCCATCGGTAAAATCGAAAACGCCTATGCATCAGAGAAATGGGAGTTGGACGACCATCTCTCTACTTTAAGGTCCAAATGGGAACCTATCGACAAGATTCATTGGCTGATTGATTTTCATCTAAAAGGATCAAATCAACAATACTATGATATGTTCTCGGAGGTTGAACAAAAGTACGACGACCTCAAACGAAAACTCAACGCCAAAATATGGTCTACGGCACATTATCAACAATCAACACCCAAGATTGAACTGCCCGAATTCTCGGGTAACTATAAACACTGGATTTCATTCAGAGATTTATTTTTGGAATCCATTCATAAGAATCCGTCGATCAACAAGGCACAAAAAATGCAGCACCTCAAGACAAAGCTTCGCGGAGACGCTCAACGTCTGGTGCAACATTTAACTATCAGCGCTGAGAATTATAACTCGTGCTGGGAAATACTCAGTCAGCGTTACGACAACCGCCGATTGCAGTTCACAACTTTCATGAATACCATGCTCAGTATACCCACTATACAACAACCAGATGCATCCAACTTGAAGAGGATCCATGACACTATAACGGAGTGTTTAAATGGCATTTCCAACATTGGTGTTGATACGTCAAACTGGGATCCAATCATAGTTCATATAATGACACAGAAGCTTGACTCAAGTACCTTAAGTAACTATATGAAGGAACTGCAGGATCATAGAGAACTCCAAAATTTGCAAGAATTTCTATCATTCCTGGAAAATCAATTCATGTCATATGAAACGTTGAAGTCTGCTAAGAAAGGGAACTCTTCATATTCTGAGAAGTCATCAAATAACAAACCAAACAATAACAAACCTCATTACAACAATTACGCAACCCGCGGTGTCTGCCCACATTGCAGCGGACAACACACGTTGTGGCAATGTGACAAATTCCGTGAATTGGACACCGGCAAACGAAACGCCATAGTTGCTAGACTGCAACTCTGCAAAAATTGTCTCTACAGTCACGGCGACAATCAATGCACTTCAAAGAAAAGATGCCGTGAATGCAACTTGAAACATCACTCGCTATTGCACAAGCAAAATACCGACAAAAGAAAAACGTTACCATGCAATAAAAATTCCAAAGAGGCTGGGGAGGAGTCTACGTCATCGGTACAAGAACCGACGTCAAACCATTTACAAAACGACAATATTGAGGTTTTGCTAACAACGGTTCAATTGAAAGTTAAATCCATGGATGGTACGTACATTTCATTACGTGCTCTTCTCGACCAAGGTTCGCAGGTCAACTTGATCACCGAGAGCGCTGCCCAGATATTACGTCTTCCACGAAAAAGGCTCATCGCATCCGTCTCGGGCATTGGTTCTGTTTCTGGAGATTGCAAGGGACAACTCAACGTGACTTGTAAATCGATTCACTCAGACTATAAATTTGAAATGCAAGCACTAATTATGAGAAAACTAACCAACAATTTACCAACCATAACATTTGAAATTTATAGTCTGAGTGAATCGATTTACAAGTCACGTTGAGTTGTCCCTTGCAATCTCCAGAAACAGAACCAATTAGGTACTTCGGAAAGAATTTGAAAACCACAAACTACTAATGAAACCAGAACTTTTTTATGAACTGACTAAATTGGAGGTCGAATGGCATTTTAACGCACCTGCTTGGCCTAGTGCTGGCGGCCTGTGGGAGGCAGCCGTTAAATCTATGAAACACCATCTGCGGCGAGTATTGGGCGATCAAAAACTGGTATATGAGGAGTTCACCACGCTCTTAGTGAAGATAGAAGCCTGTTTAAACTCGAGGCCTTTGTGTCCTCTTACCGAGGACACAAAGGCCTCTACACTGCAGAAGCGTAGTAGGTGGAACAAGCCCACGAAAAACATAAAGGAGGGTGATATTGTACTACTCAAAGATAACAATTTACCGCCCGGCAAATGGGCTATGGGACGAGTCTTGGAGACGCACCCGGGCTCCGACGGACTTGTGCGAGTTACAACTGTCAAAACTGCAGCGGGAATTATGAAGCGACCTATTCTAAAGTTAGCCCCATTACCCCTGGAAACGGAAATTGAAAACAGTTGTCCTACAGTACATACGAGCACTAAACGTTCCTGTCATAAGATAACATACAACAAATTAACGAACTGGCTATTCATAACAATGCTCACATTGTTTATACTTGTATCGGGTTCCACTGGAGAGGCCGACGGCACGCGCGTCGCACCTGGCGCTCGGATAACGAACCTAGAATCGACGCGTCCGGTGTATTACGACACTATCGGCAAAATCCAAACAGTGCATGATAAGTGGATACTATTAATGTACTACAATTTAACTAACTACTGGGAAGAAACAAATCGAATAAAATTATATATTGAAAATTTGAAGACCAGTTGCTACAAAACACAACTAATAAACTGCAGAACTACAATGGAGCAACTCACACATGAAATGGACCTTCTCAGTTACTACAACGCTGTGCTGATAAAGCCTCACAAGCATCTCAGCAGCCGAAAAAAGCGAGGATTAATAAATGGCGTCGGCTACTTAGCCAACAGCCTCTTTGGAATTTTAGACGAACAATTTGCCGAAAAGTATCAGAACGATATTCAGGCAATACAAAACAATGAACGTTACATAATAGACCTCATAAAAAACCAAACAACCATAGTGGAGCTGGAGAATCAAGTTTTGAAGCAAAGCGAGAACAACATACGACGTCAATTCAACTTAATTGACACCTTTATCAACCAAACGAATACAAATATGGCCTCAATAAAATCAGAACTAGAAATAGTTTCAGCTACCACATACATCAATTCAGCTTCCTTAACATTATATCTACTGATCAACAGTTTGCGCACGTTCCAGGAAATGCTGTTTAATACCCTTACTAACGTGTACCAAGGACATGTAGATGTACACTTGATCAGCCCTGTCTATTTAATACAGAGACTGGGTGAAATATCTGCCAGTCTTCCAAAAACGGTGTCTTTGCCAGTGGATAACTATAAAAAAAATATTAAGGACATTTACAAGCTGATTACAGTGAAAGCACGGGTTACTCAAAACTATTTTTTGTTCGAGGCTCATATACCACTAGTTTCTGATGAAGACTATGTTTTATACCAGCCTATACCATTGCCGGTCCAAATGGATGCATACTTCACATACATACATATAACCCACCAATACATTGCTGTCAACCTTAAGAAGAATTTATACATGCTATTAACAGAAGATGACGTGAATAAGTGTGATCAACAGAGATCGAACCACCTGCTGTGCCACAAAAATATGCCATCATTCAATCTACTTAGTAACAATGCGCCGTGCGAAGCAAAATTGATGTCACATCAAACCTCAACGCCCTGTGACATCGACCGTGCGTCATGCAAGGACGCCTGGATAGGATTACATTCGCCGAACACTTGGCTGATAGTGTGCTGTAACATATGTTCACTACGTATAATATGTGACAATGACGTCACATCACATACTGTTTCATCGTCGAACATAGTTATTTTAACTGAAGGATGTGTTTTACAGTCGAAAGATTTGACTATCTACGCTCCTCGTAAATATAACACTCATATGAAGATGGATTATGAGATTTCCATGCCCAATATAGACACTTCTATAAATAGCGTGATCAACTTATCATATCAATACGCTCCAAATGCTCTCCAGTCGACGGACACAGCCCAACAGATGGCAAACATTGAACACAAACTTGAAGTTTTAAAGCAAAACGAAGCTGAACATTTAAGCCCAGCCATTTCCAGCCACGATGTTCATCAATATGCTGTAATCTACCTATTGCTTACGGCAACTACAATAACTTTTTTTGTGGTGGTTGGGAGGAACCGCTGTCGCTTCTGTTCAAATAAGATCCCATCAAGTGCCATATCTGAAGATTGTGAGCAGATCGAACTGCGAGAGTATCGTCGAAGCGAAATGACTGCAAAGGAAGGCACACGCAACTTGGCGGCTCAACCGGAGACGCCACAACGAAGCTCTACCACAGCAACACGAAACCTCGCGTTTAATTTCGATTAATTTATATGCTTTGCTTTGTGATGGTTATTTTTCTCTCCTTTGTCTATTATTATTCTCTGGGGTTTCCAAGATGTACAGTCTCACTACGAACTGTACATACGATTTTGCTGACATCACGGTGCGCGTTATTTACACATTTAATTAATAAAACTGAGTGACATGGCTGGCCCGAGCCAGTGCGGAATTAGCGTCCAACACGATAACTAATTTTATTAGAGAGAGCAATAACCAATTATTACGATCTTGTACCAAGTTTTAATATAACAGTTCAAGTGTCAAGGTGTGTTTCTTCTCTTCGCCGCACTCACCAAACTACAACTAATTATAACTAACTACAACTACTACGTGCAAATGTATAAACTATACAACTGCCCCGTTTCAAAAATACACCCTTAAAGTTATCACTAATGCCAATCAATAAGGTATGTTTTCGTTCTGCAGTGTGCATAATTTAGGCTAATTTGGTGTTAAAGATATTCGACCAATCAAAACTATTGTTTACTAGTAGTGCAACGTATTATTATCTGGTTGTATGTGTGAGTTTGGCGACATTGGTTCCGCTATTGAATCTGTCCTATCACACTTATAATAGTTTTTTCTGTTCTGTGAATAAATATGTAATAGGTTATATAGTATACACCGCTAAGAGCGCGCTCTCGCCGTTAAACGATAAGTTTGGCGAGGAAGAATTTTAAAGAAAAAAAAAACGATTTATTTCACCATGGACTCGAATCATCCGATCCATACTTTTCAACATTGTTCCACAATAAACGTCGCAATCCGAAGATGCCTTTACCCCCGAAAGTTCTTTCTCTATTAGAAGTAGGGGTAATACTGGACATTATCAGTTGTCAATTACCCTTCTGAATCAGATATTCAATTTGAAGTGGTGGAGTTGACCATAAATGAACCATTAATATGTAGAATATACTGCTTCCGGGCTGATTGGCCGTGGTCCATGTGAAACTTGCGTTCCAGACGTTTTGTCGATCACTGCGGTCGACATCTTCAGTGGCGCAGGGCCGGGCGACGACAACTTCGGAGACCTTGCCTCGCCGGCGGCTGACGTGCGACTGGCGCGATGGCTTGATTAATAATTTACGATAACGATAACCACCATAAACTGCACTTTCACATCAATATTGCGCAACATTTGTATAAATCTTGGGCCAGATAATCATGGTAACGATATCTTCACAGTAAGTATAGTACTTTTATTCAGTTCGTTACAGTTACACTTCTCAGTAGAACAAACTTACCCAACCAGCAAAAAAATCATTTTCAAATAGTTTATTTACTTTAATATTTTTATAATAATTCTAAACATAATTGTAAAAATTTATTCCCTTTATTATTCCCTTTATTCAGTTTAAAATATATATCAATTACATTTTTAAATTCGTTTTTATGAAATATATTTAAGAATTATTATTATTATTTTACATTTTTGTCATATAAGTAAGTAGATAAGTAGTGCAGACTAAGAAATAAAAAAATATAATGACCACACTGAACTATACCATAAACGACGAGAGAAAAAAGATTGAATATCACAGCTGTCCTGTACTGGTAGCGTCTGATTATTTTTGTGGTAGTAGTAATAACCGCCATTAACAATAAGGCACTAAAAAAAAATGCGAAAGGCAAGGAATGCCTCTTTTAAAAATTAATGAAATAGTAATTTAAAAATATATGCTCGCTAAAATAGACGACATTAGGTTACTTTTTTTTCATAAATCGATGCCTAAATTATAACGGAATCATACAAAAAAAAGACGGGTTGTACTCCAGGAGTGCCGGCAAAAGTGAAAACTTTTTCTTTCTTTGTTTCTTCGTTATATACAGAGAAAAAGATAAAAAGAACATACCATACCACACCATACCTATAATCAAGCGCCAATCATAGAACCTATCACTAATTTTCTGCTAATTTTCTGTCAGAAGAAATTAATAACTTATAAACAAAAATAAATTACAAACAGAAAAAATAATCACAAAAAGTAAAAAATTATAAAAGAAAAATAGTCACAAAAAGTGTCCGAAGCCCAAGTTCGAACCCGGTACTATCTGAAACCATAAGAACTTACAGTTGAAGCGCTCACCGCTAAGCTAATAAGCTTCTTATCGTATCTTGCAAAATAAACAGTCTATAGCTAATGTTGTATGACGTCAGTCGTCGGTTACGGTTCAAAGGGCAAGTGATCCTGACGCGCGAGTTTAACAATTTTTATCCATCCAACGCCGCTAAAGTTTTCACTTCAAAAATCCGTGAATAAGAACGAACAACAAAGGAGATAAATGGTTATTATGGTTTCTATGAACTTTTCTCGATTTCTTCAATTTCCCTAAAACTATGAGAGATAAATAATTAGGAGTTTTACTACAAATTTAGTTAGGTAGTTATCTATTGTCAAACATAAAAAGATGAGGATGACCGCTACTGAGGCATAATAATAATACACTGTGCAAGGGAATCACAGGCAATGAGACAGCGGACGAATTAGCCAGAGAAGGAACAGAAGAAAACTTGGTAAGGGCTGCCAATATCGCACACGATCACCAAGGTTGTAATTGGCTGCAGTATCACAGCCGAAACCAACAGAAGATGGAGATCCAAGATTGGAATGAGGCAGTCAAGATCTTCATAAAAGGCATCGACAAGAAAATATATTTTTCTTGTCAAGACGAGCCAACTCACCAAACTTTCAAGAGGGGATATGAGGCTTGTCATAGAGACAATAACAGGACACAAAAGACACCTGCGTGTCTGTCCGTGTGTGAAGACTGAGCCCATCTGCCCGGAGTGCATGGAGAGCGAGGACACCAGCCTCCACCTACTGGCAAAGTGCCCCATGTACTCCCTGATCAGATGGAATCTCCTGGGATTGGACACACTGGACACAGAGGAGCTATGAGATCTGAAGGTGGAACGGATCGCAAGCTTCTGCAAGGAAACAAAGAGATTTGAAGAGGCACCGTGAGAGCTGGACAACCAAACTCTCCTTCAGGGGAGGGTTGGGGTAATGGATGAAATGGCCTGCAGATGCCGTGGATGGATGATCCGTCCGGGCATCTGGCATCCCCAAAATGAAATAATAATAATCTAGTGGACATAAAGTACTGTACTAAAAATAAATTTGTTATAAATATGTCATATTTGGTACATTTCAAATATACATAAATTATGAGTTTTTACTTACCCCAAAATAATATATATTAATAAAAAATCTTGCAAGACTTTGATATAATCTGTATAACGGAATCATGGCTGAATGAATCGGTTCACGACTATGAAATCGTGGACAGTAGGTACAATGTGTAAAAATCGAAGGCGGCGGTGGTTTAATTGCCGTATCAAAATATCTAGAATCGGTACGAAAATTGCAATGGGAGTCCTCGGACGAAGAACTTTGGATAGTTGTAAAACTCAGACAGGGTAACTCGACCGTTCCACTTTGCATTTGTAATATATACTTCCCACCACCAGTTACTTACGCATGTCTTGAGAAACTAACGACACATCTGACAAACGTTATACAACATAAAATTCCCAAAAATTCACTAATATTATTATCGGGTGACTTCAACCTCCCATACATAAAATGGCGGCTGGATACTGATACGAATTTGATGATTCTAACCTGTCCAGACAATACCGAAAGCTTGCTCACCGATGCTCTATCTCTCAATGGTCTCTTTAACATAAACCCAATCAGCAACAAAGAGGGCCGTACACTGGATTTAATCCTAACAAACGACAATAAAATGTTTAAAGTATCCAAATGTATGACTCCCTTAGTAAAAGAAGACGTTCGTCATCCAACATTGAATATTGACCTAAAACTGATAGCCCAGAAACCACCTAAAATCAATAAGACTGTGTCACTGAACTTTTCCAAGGCTAATTACCAAAATATAAAAGAAGAGTAAGTGGCGATCAATTGGGATGAAATTTTTAAATCCAATCAAACAATAGATGAAACCGTTGATTCGTTTTACACTCTCCTTAATCAAATAATTAAAAACAACACGCCTTTTAGTCGAGGCCCTGTTAGCAAATACCCGTTCTGGTTCAGTCGCGCGTTGATACAAAGACTGGAGGAGAAGAATAAAATACACAAAAAATATAAAACATACTCAAACCCCAGGGATTTGATTACTTATCAAATTTTACGCGATCAGTGTAAAATAATGCTTAAGGAGCGTCTCAATGCGTTCAAATCAAATTCAAAAACGCTTATCAGAAAGGATCCCATTTATTTTTGGACTTATATCAGAATGCAAAGATTGAATAGTGTGGAGATTCCAGATGAAATGTTTTATCGTGACCAGGCTGCCCAAGGTGGACAACATGTTAGCGACCTGTTTTCTGAATACTTTCACTCAGTATATCTAAACAATCAGATGGCACTGGCTGCTCGCACTGAAGAATCTACGAGCTTTTCGCAATCACTTTGTTTTTGCTATACAGGGTGTATTTTTGAAACGGGGCAGTAAGGGCAAGTACCTTAACCGTTGCAGTTACAGCAAAACGTTCTTAAAAGACCGTCCCTAACTTTTTGGGACATTTTGAACTGCATTCACAGATTTTGTAAAAAACTTACAGTTAGCAAAAAAAATGCAAAAAGTTCAATTTTTTTTTTTATGCCAATCGTTTCTATTTCATGTGGGGATCAAAAAACTCTATGGGACCATTTTAGCTTTCAGTACTAGAAAAGACAGAAATCGCCAAAGACCTTTCCCATACATTTCGTACGGAAATATGATAAATCAACTCGAAACTCATAGGTCAGGTAAAATTTTGAACTTTTTTAAATAAAAAAAAATCATTTAAACATTTAAGAAATTGGTTTATGAAATAAATTGCTCAAAATGATTTCCATTTTCACGAATACATAAGTCTATCCTTTTTTGCACTGAACGAATGGCGGCTAATAATGTTCTGGGATGAATATTACGTAAAATGGTCATTAATGCATCCTTGAGCTCTTGAACACTGGCGTACGTCGTCTTATACACCTCGTTTTTCACGAAGCCCCATAAAAAAAAATCAAGTGGTGTTAGATCGGGGCTACGAGGTGGCCACTGTGTTGGACCATGTGTACCTATCCACTGTGTACCGAATAGGCGGCTCAAATTGGAACGTGAAAGGTGACTGTTATGTGGCGGAGCACCATCTTGTTGAAAATGAACTTTTCGCAATTCCGACAGGGGCCATTCGTCCATCTCGTTTTCAAGATGGTGTAAAATGACTTCATTATACATGGCAGAATTCAGTTTCCCTTCATAAAATTCCACCATTATGACTCGATTGGACATTATACCACACCAACAGTTGAATGAGAAGCGAACCTGATTATGACTTGCCGTAACTCTTAGTGGATTTTCTTTGGACCAATAGTGGTGATTTTTTCTGTTGTACATACCGTTATTGGAAAAATTCGTTTCGTCTGACCACAGTATGTAATTTAAAAATTCATGATCTCTGCTTATTTTTCCTCTTAGCCATCTGCAAAAAGTAAGCCTTCGAACATCATCACCCGGATGTAACACTTGAACTATGCGCCCATATCGATAGCACTTGTAGCCGTATTTCTTCCATATCTTTATCACAAGGGATACACCTACTTCAAGGGCGACTTGCCTGGACGATACCTCTGGATATGCTTCGACATAAGTTAGAACCGCAATCTCCGTTTCCATGTCCACACGAGGCTGCCGCTTTCTTTTGAAAGAACCCTGCAATTCCAGGTTTTTCAAAAGTTTTGTAATAACCTTTCTTGTTGGCACATGCCGCAACGGATACTTATTGCGGTACCACACTAATGCAGCTCCCGCATTTCGATTATTGACAAAATACGCTTCTAATAAGTCAATTTTTTCACGATTAGAAGACATTTTAGCGAAAATCCTTAATTAATAACTCATACGAAGTTTCTCAGCTAAAACTAAGAATAACACACAGATTTTCGAATCAAATTCGAAATTTGAGGGTAAAAATTCTTTTTATTTACTTTACAGTCAATTCTACCCACTTCCTGGCCATAACAAAAAGTTAGACCATCGTAGAAATTTGTTTCTGTTGCCGAAATGTATGGGAAACGTTTTTGGCGATTTCTGTCGTTCCTAGTACTGAAAGCTAAAATGGTCTCATAGAGTTTTTTGATCCCCACATGAAATAGAATCGATTGGCATAAAAAAAAATTTTTGGACTTTTTGCATTTTTTTTGCCAACTAAGTTTTTTACAAAATCTGTGAATGCAGTTCAAAATATGTCAAAAAGTTAGGGAAGGTCTTCTAAGAACGTTTTGCTGTAACTGCAACGGTTAAGGTACTTGCCCTTACTGCCCCGTTTCAAAAATACACCCTGTATATTTGAAGCGGAAATTATTAATAAATATATTATTTATAATATTTTGCTAAATCTCTCATTTCTATTAATACCAGAAAAGGACCAGGTCCAGACTGTATCCCACCCCTCTTCCTGCAAAACTGCTCCGAACAGCTTGTGGAACCACTTTATCGCATTTTTAATAAATCTCTTGCGAGTGGAATTTTCCCAACTATATGGAAACTAGCGCACATTACTCCAATCTACAAAAAGGGAGATCAAAGTGATGTCTCAAACTACAGACCTATCTCGATTTTGTCAGCAATGGGGAAAGTGTTTGAGAAACTGATTCAAGTTAGAATTTATTATCACCTAAAGCCCTTCTTTGACATTAATCACTTAATCAGCATGGGTTCTTGCCGGGGAGATCAAACACTTCAAACCTCTTAGATTACGTCACAAACTTATATGAAGCAATGGAAGATAAAACAGAGGTACATGCTATTTACACAGATTTCTCAAAGGCGTTTGACGTGGTTGACCATAATCTACTCGTTCAAAAGCTAGCTCATGCAGGGATCTGTGGGTCATTGCTTAGATGGTGTGAATCGTACCTCAATAATAGATCGCAGCTTGTAAAGGTCAAAGCATTTTCTGTACCATCTAGCATCCACCATCTCGAAACCGCTGGGGACCCACAAGACAGTCTTCCAAGCAGAATGCATGGGGATAACCCTGGCGGCTTCATCAGTAATGGCCAGGAGAGTGGAAGGCCACTCTATACGTATATTGTCGGACAGCATGGCCGTGCTGCAAGACTTAAAAAGTCACACTATAAACTCGGGACTAATACTGGAGTGCCATCTTAAATTAAACCAAATAGGCAACACCAACAACATAATCCTGCAATGGATCAAGGCCCACAGCGGCTCGCGCGGCAATGACGCAGCGGACGAGCTTGCTGCAATCCCTGTGCTTGAACATAGACTGACCCGGCGTCTTCGACAACTGTCAAAACAACAACTACGCATGGCTACAGCTGCCATCACGGGGCACGGCTCCTTTAATAAACACCTTTTTATTTTAGGAATCACCGACAGCCCTCTCTGCAGAGCCTGCATGAGAGAGGACGAAACAGCGGCACATGTGCTCCTACACTGTCCTGCAACCGCCACATACAGGGCTAAGTACTTCAATAATACAGGTACGCTCCGGGAGATCACCAGCAATGTCAAGAGCCTGCTGGCGTTCTTCAATGAGTTGGGGTGGATCGAGTGAAATGCCCACCCTCACGCAAAAACCGCGCCATGATGTGGAGTTGCGGATACCAGCCCGTGTTACCATACCATACCATCTAGCATATGCACATAATCTTTGCCTTAACTTAATTTCTTATGATTCTAGGCTCAAGCATTTCAAGCTTGTTTCATTGGAACAAAGACGGGGCATCGCTGACATTTTGTATCTACATAAATTAATTAATTACTAATTACTAATAACTTTTTTTTTGTCTACCCGCGTTTAAAAAGTGCACTTGTGTTCTCTCTGTGAAATTTTAAAATTTTTAAGTTTAATTGTTCAATCGCATTATTTCTGGAGGAAAACAGTATTTTTGTGTTGATAACTAACTAAAGCAATAGTGAAAGTGTTATACCGTAAAACCTTCCGCAAAATACGACGATATATCAATACTAAAAATTCAGTGCTACAAACTATAAATACTTCTACAAAATGCCTGTCTGCCTTAAATGTGATAAAGACATACCTAAACTCGACGACAAAAACCCTAACATACAGTGCCACGGTTGCAAAAGGCAAATATGCGTGAAATGCAGTGGTTTGCTGGCCACAGAGTTGAGAGTGATTATACTTCAATCCCCTACCTTGAAGTATTTATGCCCTGAATGTGAACTTGGAGTGCGCCAGTTGCCGGCCTTAAGAAACACAGTCTCTCAATTGAAAAATGAAATTGAAAACTTGAAGGCCAAACAAAGCCAATCTACATGCATGGAGACCATTTTAGGGGAACTGGCAGAGAGAAAAAAGCGAAGCGCGAATGTCATACTATTTGGGATTGACGAGTGTCAGCTGCAAACAGGTGATGCTGTCAGAGACAAGGAGGTAAGTATTGAACATGACAAGTCGCAGGTTCAATAAGCCATGGCCAACATTTCGGAAGCAGAGCGACCAGTTGCCGTAATCCGCCTCGGCAAACCCAAACAATCTTCGCCACGACCAATTAAGGTAATTTTTTCCAATAAAAAGGCGGCTGTAAATGTATTAAAAAATAACAAGAAGCTTCCGTCCAATGTATCAGCCAAAAATGACCTTACACCCTATCAGCGTGAATATCTACAGAAGCTGAGGGACGAACTGAAGCAAAGGTTGGATAGTGGAGAAACTGACTTAACTATTAAATATATACACGGCACTCCCAAAATAATAAGCGGAAAAAAGCTATAAACGGTAACGTTGCGCTTTTAGAGATCACCTTCTTCTATACGAACCTGGCTTCGATTATGGCTAAACGAGATTTGCTAATCATGGAGATTAATAAGATAAAACCAACCTTCATCATAATAACAGAAACACATTTAAAACCCTCTATAAGCAGTAGCTTGGTAGATATCAGAGGTTACACTTTATTTAGACATGATCGGGCTAAAGGGACAGGATGGGGGGGTGTTGCTATCTATGTACTACAGAAACTATATGACACACCTATACAAATGACCCCACATCCCACCTTCAACATTACACAGGTTGAGGCACTATGGCTGAACATAAAATACGGTAAATTCAAAATGCTGATTGCAGGTGTCTATCGACCAACCCACTATACCTTTGATGAATCTGATAGGCTATTATTTGAAACAATCAAAAAGGCTTCGGAAACTAACAATACTTTGCTTATAATGGGAGATTTCAACCTTCCAGATTTAAAATGGCCATTGAGCAACGTAGATATAGACACATACAACGCGCTCCATGGACACTTTGTGGACATGTACATAAATAGTAACTTACACCAACTTGTAACAAAGGTAACAAGAAAGAGAAATGATGAGGAATCACTACTTGATCTGATACTTTGTAATGAAGAAAACTTTTGCACTAAAATAGAATACCATCCTAACATAGGGAAAAGTGACCATCTGGTCTTAGTAGGCACAGCCCAAATTAGTCTGCAGTCATCTAGCAGAATTGTCACACAACAACCACGTAGGAACTTCAAAGCTAATTATGACAATATTACACAGATCTTAGCCCAACAAAATTTTATAGACACCAATGTTACTGATGTTGAAACTGCTTGGACAAACTTTGCAAGAATAATACATAATGTTATCGAAACTGAAGTACCACTCAAAAGAGCAAATAAGAATTATAACATTAACAAACCGTGGATCAACCGTCAAGTATTAGACTTAGCAAAACATAAAAAACATTTATGGAGGCAGTATATCTTGGACGGTTCACACGAATCATATAGAATATATAGAAAAGCAAACAATCAACTAATAAGCAATGTTAGACATCTAAGAATGGAATTTGAAAGAGGAATTGTTTAATGTGGCCCCAAATCATTCTATTCCTACGTGCGCCAGCAACTATCCTCAACGGTATCTATACCACCATCATTGAAGGATGAAAGTGGGAGTGTTACAAGTGATCCGGAAAAGGTAGCCAATTTGTTTGCCCGGCAATTTGAAAAGTCCTTTGTTATGGAACCGGCCACGAATATCCCAGAGATACAACTTCCTCGAGTTGAAAATTCTATGCAGTCATTAATATTTACGCCAGACAAAGTAACTAAAGCACTGAAAACATTTAGTGATTCTACCTCGATGGGACCAGATGCTTTGCCTTCAATATTATTAAAACAATGCAGCAGTGTTCTCGCTCATCAACTTGCCAACATCATGAACCTGTCACTAGAAACCGGGAAGCTCCCTCAAGAGTGGAAGGAAGCCTTTGTAACTCCCATATATAAAAAAGGCGATAAACATCTAGCTGCCAATTATCGACCTATCAGTCTCACAAGCATTGTCTGTAGAACCATGGAGAAAATCATAGCGAGTGAACTGAGAGCTTTTATCAATGCAGAAAACATTATCATTGATGAACAACACGGTTTTGTACCTGGAAGGTCTACAGTATCGAATCTCCTCATAAGCCTGGACAAATGGACAAGCCACTGGAATA
Organism: Eilema caniola; assembly: GCA_949126895.1. Lineage (NCBI taxonomy): Eukaryota > Metazoa > Arthropoda > Insecta > Lepidoptera > Erebidae > Eilema > Eilema caniola. Next base: position 29,619,828 of record OX421464.1, read on the forward strand.
TTCATCAACCCACAGATGTCATCTATTTAGATTATGAAAAAGCATTCGACCGGGTGCCTATTAAACGGCTTGTAGCCAAACTGGAATATCTTGGAATACGTGGACAACTTCTTCAATGGCTAAGGGATTTTTTAACCAAAAGGCAATTCAAAGTAAGAGTAGGCGAAACACTCTCTAATGCTCATGATGTGCACAGTGGTGTGCCCCAAGGCTCAGTGCTGGGACCGATACTGTTTGTGTTATACATAACGGACCTAAAACTTGCCATTCACTCAAACTTATCAATATTCGCAGATGACACCAAAATTATGGGGAACCCACTAGTCTCTCACAACATTATCCAGCAAGATCTAGATCGGATAGTGCAGTGGACAAAGGAATGGCTAATCTCACTCAATAAGAGCAAGTGTACTGTTTTGCATATAGGTAACAATAATCCTAAACACAAATACACACTTGAATCTGTGCCACTGCTAGCCGTAAACTCCCAAAGAGACCTTGGAGTCACCATAACACATAATCTTAAGTGGGATGAGCACATCACAGGGATAGCCAAAAGGGCCAACTCCATGCTATATATGATCCGTAAAGCATTCTATATCATAACCAAAGAAACTTTTCTCAACATATACAAAACCTACATACGACCTTTGCTGGAATATGCCTTTCAAATCTGGAGTCCATATTTTAAAAAGGATATTCTATTGTTGGAAGGGGTACAAAGGAGAGCAACCAAAATGGTCACTGGCCTGAAAAATATGTTATATGAAGAACGCCTCCTGGAACTGAACCTGACCACACTGGAGCAGAGAAGGAGGAGGGGAGACCTCATTGAGACATACAAGATACTCAATGGGCATTACAATGTGACAAGCATCGATAGCATGTACACCAGGAACTCAAACAGACACTTAAGGGGCCACTCGATGAAACTTAGTAAACCTCAGTGTGCCAGCAACCCTAGGTACAACTTTTTGCCAAACCGGGTGGTAAAATCGTGGAACTCCCTTCCAGAGACAGTAATAAGTGCTCCTAAAAATAGACTGGACAATCATTTAAAAACATTAAAAACAAGTGCAGTGATATACACGCATCAGCTCTAAGCTGCTAGTGTATTAATATATAATAATAATAATAATAATGGAAAAATACATGGTTCTCTTTTGCTTGGTGAAATCAATTTAACTGTCCCATGATCAGGGAGCAGCATCCAAAATAGGAAAACTTTTAGCATACCTATATGTCGTACAAATTATACTCAGTACTCACCGTTGTTCCGTATGTGTTCTGCATATAACAAAATCTGACACGATATCGACATTTTTGGTGCTAGTGCACATTCATTGAAGCTGCAGTTGCGCAATCTTAATATTGGCGATTAATGATAATTTTAAGTACATAATGATTGTAATGCAAAATAATATTTAATGTACCTATAACATGTAATGTTCACTTCTAGAAGGACTTACACTGATGTTATCTTTGTGCTTGATATTTTGTCAATTATTTAATTGTAATGTTCAGTTTAGTGGACCGTATTAAAAAAAAAATCAATTGAAAAATTTAGCTTAAAAACTAAAACCTGACTTCTGGAAAATAAAGCTCTAACTAAATAAGATGAAGTAGAACGACCAATAGTCAAGATCCTTTGTCTTATAATATACCTTGCATTACTTTTACCATATGAGGTAAGTAGTAAAACATAAGAGGGACATTCCTAGTACAATAACAACACTTTAAACCTTTGCAGATAAGCTAACATTCACCTCCCTCAATGTTTGTTTATCTGGCTTTCAGCATCACCAATATGGGCCTTTTAAAAGTTGGCGTGAATCACTCACACCTTCGTTATACATCTACCAGTAACTGTGGATTCACAGTACAGGTGATTATCATTAAAGCACATATTTACTTAATTAGATTTACGATACATGACTTGCTAATATTCTTATATATAAAAAAATATATATAATTAATACACCTTATAGGATAAAGAACTACTTACCGACATCTTGATCAAATGGTGAGGAAGTCCCAAAAATACCCATAGTTAATTTGATGATGTTTCCATCAAATCCTTAATATTAAATGACAATGTATTGCGTTAATGCCTTTTGAGATGTAATACTAAGCCCTTCTAAATATCGTCTACGTGTGTAATACTGATAGAACAGTCCGAGGTAATCAACAACACTGAACAACACAAAGAACTGATAATTTATCAGAATCAGACAGACAGATCATCACAATCAGGTCAGCACAGAACAGCAAAAATATGTTGAATTTGACAGATTGACGTTAACTTGACGTTTCTTGTTTGACACAATGACAGGGACGCTTCACAAAATGCTACACTAACACGAAGAACTAATAATTTTCCTTGTATTTGCAACACTCACTAACGGCCAAACAAAGAAAAATACTACATCTATGGGCCAAACTGAGTATTCAGCTGATCCATGGTTTATCGTGGTTTGTGCTTTATAAGTATCGTTTGTGTTCATTAAATTTCTTCTCATCTAGCAACAGTCTAGAGATTAAAAAATAATAGATACGTGTATAATAATTGTGCGAGGCATGTCGTATTCTATTTATTTCAGGGAAATATATCGTGATATACTACGACATTTGAAGCCGTCAATCTGCTTTCCGATTTGGATGATGCTGATTATTATTATACCAATAAATAAGTGCAATATATTTAATAATAAATAAGTGCGTCAAGAAAGTCATGAAAATGAGGGTGGTGCTGCTACGCTTAACCTAGTATCACTGTCATACTACAATTGAACAGTCTTGATCTTGTTTTTTATAGTATAAAGAAATATGATTTCATTATGATATTAAATAAATAAAGGTGAAAAATTTATCACGGCAGTAATTTTTTTGTTTCAATTTTATTTATTATTAATATATGGAACCGACAATGATGTAAACGGAAATTAACACGATCATGGTATAGGTATAAACATACTCTGGAATTACCTGAACTTTCATCCAGATTAACCAGCCGTGATCACTGACTGCATCAGTAGTGCACGCCCGCCGTCACGTCATCGAATCCGTGCGGTAGAAGTTTCTTCAATTGAAGAAACTTCTTATTATATTTCTTTCTTTCTTTCTTTCTCTCAATTTAATTCTTTATAATTTTTTTCCCCATGATCTGTGACCGCATCGAAAAGTGAAATTGCACGTTTCATATCACTGGACTCCATGTTGCAGATAGAGAAAACCCGATCGATTTTTTTTTCTTGATTTTAATTGTGTATTAGGTTAAATTGGAGTCCAAACCTCCATTTGGTGCACCCTGTATAAAGGAGACAGTAATGCTTCACGCCCTTCCCTAGCACAAGGGAGACGCTACCACGTACTGTAGGTTTAACGGCCGTGGCAGGAGCAGCCCTATAGAGAACTGCTCGGTGGCTCACCATGGGTCCAAGAGAGCCATCTTAAAACCATATAATATGACCCAAGGTTAACTGCGATGTGAGAGAAATACCTTATTGGTATTTCTATCACATCGCTCACATCCCCTGGTGTGGCACACGTCCATAGGCCACGGTAACCACTTTCCATCAGGTGGGCCGTATGATTGTCTATGTAGTATAAAAAAATAAGGCTTCGTGTACAACGACGCGGCGTGTCAGTCGCTTTTAGGATGTATCTCGGGACACCTATCTTATACCTAAATCCCGCGACAAACGAGGCTCTGTTGCGCGCAGATTGTTTTGTAATAATTATAACTATGTTTGTTGAATCCGAGCTAGTCCACCATCATAGGGCTTCGTGCTACATAAAAAAGACCTCAAACGTGTACTGCGAGTATACAGCACATTTTGTGCACATTTTAGATCCAAGCATAGATTTAGTATTTTTCTTTTCCATAGATTGGCAATAGGAGTGAAAGAGAGCTCCGGCATCTAATAGTACTTTTATGTGTTAGAAAGAGAGAGTAAACGATGCTGTCAGCGAGACCAAACATGTATTTGTTATTGGGAAATAGGGGACTATTGAGTGAACGCTTAAACTATTTTATGATTTATATAAGTAATTCAAAGTCATAGCAGTAAAACCAACAACATTTTATGATGCGTTTATGTGCAGTACCAGGTTGTGATTCATCAAAGAAGAATAATACCCAAAATTATTCATTTCATCAGTAAGTTAAATGTTTGTTTACAATCATCGTTTCTTCAAAAAAAATACATAAATGTGGCAGCTTTGGTGTATATATAATAAAAAAAACAATATGCAAATCACTGAAATGAAATGGAATAAATGAAAGTGTCCTTTTTAAGATATAATTAATACAGAAAATCAGGATAATTATAACCTCACCTTGTAGGGATGTGATCGCGACATTATTTCGTTGTATCGAATGTGATTGTGATGGCTGAAGGTTGAAAATTTTGTTTCTTGTGAACTTAGTGTAATGTATTAATTTAAGTGCATAATGAATAAAATCTGTTTTCAACGGTTGTGCTCGCATTTTCTTTTTAAACCGACCCCCACGCTCGTAACTATAATAGTACTGCGCCAATTAGAATATTATAATAGTATCGATTGTGTGCATGATTCTTTGTCTAATTGATTATTGACTGTTTGATATTTACATGAAGCCATTAGGTACTAATTTAATATTCTGTATGTAGTACTATTATTTATCCTGTTCCCTTAGTAACAAATAATTTATACACATTTTTGATAATATCTCTTTCCCTCGAATATTGTTACTAGAGATGCAACGGATATTCGGTTGCTATCCGGTATCCGGCCTATCCGGCCATTATTTTACTATCCGGCCGAATACCGGATAGTTGCGCACTATCCGGCCGGATACCGAATAGTGATTCTGTTTGGTATTTAACTTTGAAAAATGGTTAGTATACAAGAAAACAACAACAAATAAATAAATACAGAATGAAGTACGAGTTCACAATTACGTATACACTACTATATACTTTAAACACAAAAAAAACTTATCTATTCAACAAAATAGGCGGGTGCACGTGTACTGCATACGAAATAGTTCCGTACACTGGCCTAATAAAACATGTTCCTTGTCTAGAAAACGGTCCGTGCGAACCTACAATACGTAACAGGTTGAAACCTGAAGGACGCGACCGCGCCGCCAAACTAAAATGTAGGTATCGTTAGGCCGGCCGAATATTCGGCGGCCGGATACCGGATATTCGGCCGGTGATCAGGCCGAATATCCGGTATCCGGTATCCGGCCAAACAACTATCCGTTGCATCTCTAATTGTTACATTATGGTCTGATAATTTCGAATATCCGTGGTAATGTTTGGAATTTCTTGTTCCGAGTCTGGGTGTTATTTCATTTCGTCATCATCAACCTAGCGATAGCCGCGGCACCGCAGGCAAAAAGGATGATAGACTTTCTAAAAATTTATCACTCCCGAAAAATTTCATCGATATCGATAAAAGATCAGGAGCAACATTTTTGACCCACACATTGACATTACGTGCACATATAGACAATTCAATTTTAGTCTTGTCCGCTAGTTGACATTACCAATCTATGGATATACTATATCTATGGATCCAAGATTTATGTCCCGAACTATTACTATACACCCAAAAAGTAAAAACGTAACCCTAATACTAAGGTCTGTCTCATGAACCGTGATAGCTAGGCAGTCGATACTTTCACAGATGCTGTGTAGTAAAATTAAAACAAAAAATTCATAGTATGGTATATATAATTTGTATGTATAATATGTATGCATTTACAAAAAAAAAAAAAAAATATCTAAGTATGTTTATCCGCATTCTAGATTCCATAACACAAGCTAGTTAGGCTATGCTTACCGTGGATCTAGATAGCGTTGTGTGAAATGTTGTGGAATATTTATTATTATTATTTATTCTCTTTATTCATTTTGAAAAACTTACAAATTATATTTTTAAATACATATAAAAAAAAAACAAACATCTATTTAAAAATATAAAAAGTAGTGTCCTACCGGTATCGGATACAAGGACCAAGCTACCGGTGGTTAGGGCTCCAGAGAGAGGAACTTTCTCACGATGCGCGCCGTATCAAGGAGCACTGCCTTCTGCATCTGGCCCTTGATCCAACCGTCTAACCCGAGCCTCTTCAGGTGTTGGTCGAGGCTCTTTGCTATCAGTCCGTTGACTGACACGACTATCGGTACAATGATTGCAGAGTCAACATTCCACATGTCGACAACCTCGTGAGCCAAGTCTAAGTATTTGATCTGTTTATCTTTCTCAGCTTTCACGAGATTCTCGTCATGAGGAATAGTGACATCGACAATCAATGCTCGGCGTTCGAATCGGTCTATCACCACAATGTCAGGCTTGTTGGCTACAACAGTCCTATCAGTGATGATAGATCGATCCCAGTACAATGTGATATGACTATTTTCTAGAACTGGCTCAGGAACATACCTATAGTAAGGCACCTCAACACCTACAAGGTTGTATTTCAGAGCAAGTCGCTGATGGATTATCCTGGCTACTTGATTATGTCTGTGCAAATACTCGCCGTTAGCAAGACGAGAACAACCGGAAGTAATATGTCTGAGGGATTCACCAGGTTGGTGACACGCTCGACAGATGTCAGTTGTGCCATCCCTCATGATATACTTCCGGTAGTTATTCGTCTTGATAACTTCGTCAGCAATTGCACAGACGAAACCTTCGGTTTCCCCAAAAAGGTCACCGAAACGTAGCCAGGATACAGATGCTAATAGGTCTACTTCGGGCCTGTGGAGGGCCCGATAGAACCTGCCATGTAGCTCCTTACTCTGCCATACCTCCCTGCGGCTATCAGTGCCAATAACTGTAGGCCTACGCCAGTTCCCCTTAGCCAAACCGAGCGGGGTGAGCCCGACATCCACGTTGACTACATCACGATGCATATCCACGTTGGACTTAAGAAAATAGTCTCTGAGATTGCACACCTCGCGATTATGACTCACACCTCGGACTCGTCGCTAAGCTCCGCCGTGCAACCTCCAGCAATGGAACCAGCGGCGTTGAGCTCCTCTTCGAGCGACGAGTTCTTCTCCCCGCCGACGTCGCCAACACCTGTACGTCGGCCGGGGAGAGGCCGGCCACCGACTTGCCTGGGACCCCGACGCCCTCCGGCTTCGAACAGGGCCCCCGCTGCCGGTGGTGATGTGCACCGCATGCGATGGACTGTTTCCATAAACGAAAACGTCATGCGGGCATATTTTGCGGCTACAGAGGGGGGAACTAACCTCAGTGCGTACCGTTCTCGGATACTTCCTTTGTTTCAGGCGCTTGAACCATCCGTCAACACATCGGCACAACGACTATCGGACCAAGTGCGGGTCATTCAACGCAACCACATGTTGAATGAAACCGTACTTGAGACTCTACGGCTAGAATGCTTGCGAAATATCTGTGTCACCCCCGCCCCGGTTCCTGCTACTACACCTGCACAAGGGACAAGCGAAGTTACATATGTTGCGCGGGATGACATACCTATTCCAGTAAGTATTCAGTGCAATGAAGAGATTCAGGAGGCTTTGGAATGTGCGTTACGGGAATATCGATCGATGCCCCTACATTTTAGGCCACGTCTGCCTCGTTTGCCTATGCATAGACGAAATATAGCTCTAGTGTGCGCCCTTGATTCACTATTAGCTAGGTATCTAGAAAATAGTGAAAACCTCGGTGACACTCATTCAATGCTGTATTGTACTGCTGTAGCGGCATGTCGTATGGCAGGTGTTAAATTTCCTATTAAAGACCCTGTCATACGACCTAAGTCTGCCATACCAGCATGGCAATGCAGGATTGAACGACGTGTGGCCGAGGCAAGGGTGCTCATTGGTAAGCTAATCTGCTTCAGGTCGGGTAATACTCGCCCTAGAGTGATGCGCTATGTGACTCGAGCGTTTGCGGGAACTGGTATCAGTCCCCAAGAATATACGTCTCGGGTCACAGAGCGTATTGACTTCCTGAAGCAGAAAGTCTGTGCATGGGCAAACCGTATCCGCAGATACAAAAAACGTGTCGATCGATTTACCGTTAATCGCATGTTCCGAAGAGACCAGAGGTGGGTGTATAGAAGCTGGGAGCGAACAGAGGAAAGTGTGGGTGACATGCGACGGCCGGATGCTGAAGCCACAAATGCGTTTTGGCGCAGTATCTGGTCGGTGCCCGTTAGCCACACTGAAGGCGATTGGATGCGTGAGGTTGAAAGAGCATGCGAGACCATTCCGGAAATGAACAATATAAATATAGATGCCACTGATGTAGATTGTGCGGTCCATTCGCTGTCTAATTGGAAGTCTCCGGGACCGGATGGACTGCACAATTTCTGGCTCAAGTGGCTACGGAGCTCGCATGTTGTTTTGGCTTCACAATTTCAATCTGCTGTTGAATCTGGGACGCTTCCAGCTTTTATGACGACAGGAGTTACCCATCTGCTCCATAAAACTGGTAGTACTCTGGACCCTAATAATTATAGACCGATAACATGTCTGCCAACGATCTATAAACTTCTTACATCCATTCTGAGAATCAAAATTACCAATCATATTAATAATAATTCTATAATGTGTGCCTCTCAGAATGGATGTAGGAATGGGGCCCGGGGTACTAAGGAGCTCCTCCTCATTGATATGGCTATTAGCCAACAAGCTCGCCGCAACCGTAAGGACCTGACGGCATGTTGGATAGATTATAAGAAAGCGTTTGATTCCATGCCACATACATGGCTTTTAAGGGTGTTGGAGTTGTATAAAGTGAATGCAACTCTATGTACCTTCTTAAAGTCATGCATGGGGCAATGGAGGACGGTTCTTTTCTATCCAGGGTGTCGTCAGGCTTTGGGTAGTGGCGAGCCGATAACAATAGAGCGGGGTATTTTTCAAGGGGACAGTCTGAGTCCCCTTTGGTTCTGCTTAGCCCTGAACCCACTTAGTACTTTACTAGTGAATTCAGGGTTAGGCTATAGGCTACGAAAAGAGGGTCAGATGGTATCCCACCTGCTTTACATGGATGATTTAAAATTATTTGCCCACACCAATTCTCAATTAATGGTTTTACTGAAGATAACTGAAACGTTCAGTAATTCCATCAAAATGGCGTTTGGTGTGGACAAATGTGCAGTCGTTCATGTAAAGCGAGGGCGGGTGGTGGAGTCGGAGGGTATACAACTCTCTGATTCCACTAACCTGAGATCACTCCTCGTAGCTGAGACCTATAAGTACTTGGGTATGTCACAGGCGTTATGCATTAATGAGGCCGGCATGAAACAAATGCTACAGGAACGTTTCTTTGGCCGCCTGAAAAAGGTACTTAACAGTCTTTTATCAGGTGGTAACAAGGTGCGTGCTTGTAACAGTTGGGTCATGCCACTCTTGATGTACTCCTTTGGCATACTCAAGTGGACTCAGACTGAACTCGATACCATTGATAGGAAAGTCCGGACTCAGTTGACTGCATTTCGAATGCATCATCCACGGTCGTCAGTCATGAGATTGTACATCCCGCGGAAATGTGGGGGTCGAGGATTTTTATTATTTATTATTATTATAATCTTTTAAAACAATAATTTATCGGTGTGAGTATTGAGCACCCGTAATGCTGCTTGAAACTCCTTTGTAATTTATCTTGTACATACTGATGGGATATGTCTTGAATTGTGCTTTTGGAAACCTGAAACAATTTTAAACGAACTGGATAAATACAGCTATATTATATTTACCCTATGGATTTTTTATTAGTCCTAAGGGCCTATACTCCGTCCTCTCTATGACTGTATTTTAGACAGCTCACACACAATGCTCGATATAACTTTGTTCTAGCGTCAATACCGAAAACTCCGACCAAAAATTAGGCGCCAATACGTCATGTCATTGACATGTTCACGTCAGCCAGAAAGCAATTTTAGAGATGTAGCTGGTCGATCGACTGTTGTCGCGAAAAGAAAAGGCTTCGTAATTTTACCTTTTCGCGAAACAGAAGGTTTCTTTCAGGGTTCAATGGCTTGAATGCAAGGCATGTCCATGATTGCTGATTGCCGTAGATCTCCTTCTGTAGACAATGAAAATATCAGTTACTCTCAAAGAGTAAGTTGGTAGCCTCTTGTATCTTATAGCACACATGTGCTTGACAGTCCATGACACAACACGCATCGTACTTTAAAGGCATGATGCGCCTACATTGAGTACCCTCCGTGGGACAAACAATGGATCTCGGATTGGTACAAATCTCACCGCAAGTTGGTTCCAACCTTATGAATTGCGGGTTTTGATCATCAGGCACTGCTGGGCGAAACCGCTTTCATCGCCCCGCCCGAGCCAGCATGGAGACAGCAGGCGAGCAATGAAACGCATATCTGGTACAGGACAAAATTGCTACGATGCAAACTAAATACAAAAAACCTTCGAATCCTTCGTACAGACGTGCCATCTCCTAGACCCGTAAAATCGCACCGTTTGCTTTCGATTTTCTCATTGACATACGTATTTATACTTGACAGTAAAGTAAATAGAATTATATAGATTGAGCTGCCAGTGAAACCAACCAAAGAGTACGAATCCTAAAAAGTTTGTATTTCGTGAAGGAACTTCGCGGCAACTGTGTTCTTATTGTAATAACTTGAAAATGTTACATTCGGAATCGACTGTCAGAATCTTATGGCAAAATGGAAAATAGAAAAAATATGTAAATAGAATACTGAAGAAATTGGACTAAAACTAAACCATCGTAATACTTTTTAGTTTATATTTATTTTTCACACATATCAGTAGATATACTCGTACTTGGGTATTATTTAGGGATGTTGACTACTTTTTCTTACAGTAAAATTGTAAACGCAATTCTATAATAGCTAGCTGCAACCACCCCGTCTCTTCCGCTCATGTCGAAATATCTACTGTTTTATTATTATGGCAGTCACGTATAAACGGGACGTGATTTCTAGAAGGAAACTAAATTGTATAAATAATAATGGCATAAATTATTAGGGGTTAAAGTATGAAATTGCCGATTTGTACTGACAAATTGAAATTCGTTTTTTTTTAATTTAACGTATTTATTTAATCAAAATAATTACCATTATTATCTATACATTGCTGCCATCTAGTAGGAAGGTCATTTATGGCTTTGCGATAGAACTCTGGTGATCTAGATTCGACAAACTGTGTGAAAGCATTTTGTACTGCCTCCTGAGAAGAAAACTTTTTATCACATAGAAAATTGTCCAAATCACGAAAAAAATGGTAGTCTGTTGGAGCAAGGTCTGGCGAATACGGAGGGTGACGGATAGCTTCTAATTGCAGTTCCTGTAGAGTTAAAACGGTTTCTCATGCTGTATGAGGTCTCGCGTTATCATGGAGCAATAATGATGAAGATCGATTCATGAGTCGGGGCTGTTTCACTGCTAGTTTTGCTATCATTGTTCGGAGTTCGGCACAGTAGACATCTGCCGTTATTGTTTGACCAGATCGTAGAAAGCTATAGTGAATAACACCATGCTGAGACCACCAAACAGTTACCATTACCTTTTTATTGGTAAGCTTTGCTTTAGGACACTGTTGTGGCGCTTCACCTGGGGTCAGCCATTGCATTTTTCGCTTACGGTTATCGTAAGGAATCCACTTTTCATCACATGTCACAATTCGATCCAATATTCCTTCATTTCTGTATCGATTCAACAAGGCAAAACAAGTTTCAACACGCATTTCTTTCTGCAGATCAGTCAAATAATGAGGTACCCATTTTTCACATTTTTTTATTTTATTGATTTGACGCAAATGAGTCAATATTGTTGGTAAGGTAACGTTAAACCATGCAGCTAATTCCTGGGTAGTTTGGCTCGGATCGGCTTCCACCATGTCTTTCAATTTATTGTTATTCACCTGTGTGGACGGCCTTCCTCGTGGTTCGTTCTTCAAATCAAAGTTTCCATCACGAAAGCGTTTAAACCAAAATCGCACGGTGCGTTCATTAGCAGTCCCCTCTCCAAACGCAACATTGATATTGCGAGCTGTTTCTGCCGCGTTAGTTCCGCGTCGGAACTCGTATTCAAAATTCACTCGAATTTTCGAAGTATCCATCTTTCTTGTCTAAGCTGAATAAAAAAAACAACTGAAAGTCGATAATCGAATGTTGCACATTTTTAAATGAAGAACTACATAGGTACCATGTGGAAAAAGTTTCACTCAAAAATCTCAAACCATGAAGGTTCTATGTTAATTCGAAGTACCTATTACAATGAAACGGCAATTTCATACTTTAACCCCTATTAGAAATTACGTCCGCTGCCATAACATCGAAATCGTCAGTCAGCAATAAACCAAGGACAGACGATACCCCAATCCATAATTACTTGTAAATATTAGTATATAAGCAGTAGCAATAACAATCAATAAAGAAATCAATAAAAGTAGTAATCCAACTGTGGTATCTTTTACTAAGCCCGCAATAATTATTATGAATAGATAGATAGGTAATAAATAATAATTCCACATAAAATCATGATACCTATATTTTCATTTTTTTTAATCTTTCGATTTTGTCAATTAAATTTTTTATGCAATCACTATTTCCATCTGTCTAAAAATACATTCATAATATAGTGGACGGATTATAAGTGGTTAATACAAAATGGATCAAGAATGTTCAAAAACATCAAAGTGACTCGCTATATTTTGATCATGCTCTTAACATAGCCACAGCAAATTGAAACAATGCTTTGAAACATAAAATGTTTACTTGTAACACATAATTTTTAATAGATTACACTACTTCCTGTACCGTGTTTAACATTAAAGTATATGTACGTACCGGCTTATTTAGCTGTTTGGCCATAAACATCGTCCGACATATAATAGATATTATAAGACTATACAGGGTGTAATCGTTAAGTGTGTCCAGGCGATTATTCCGTAACTATTAAAGATATCAAAAAACTTTAAACTGATATCGAAAGTACGTTACCTAATGAGTAAAATGACATCAATAACTTTTTAAAAATCAAACGAGAGGTATCTAAGATTTTGACATTAAACACTCCCATACATTTAGTATGAGATTAGTAGAAAGGTTTTAGTTTCCTTATTTTAAGTGATCTAGTACCCATTTTACCTTAATCATATTTTATGATTACGTATAATATGACAATGATGATTTTCAAATAGTTACATGTGTAAAATAATTATCTTAGGTACCACTTGAAATTAGTAATAAACCGTGTTTTAATATCGCATTAAGTAATTTGAGCTAACTAAAAAGCACTACAAAAAAAAAAGATACTCTTTGGTGTTCGTTCTAAATTCAAAACTTTTATCTCAGGTTGTTGTTCCCACCAATTTATCGTTGTTATTTTTTTTATTTGCGTTAATAATCGTGATTGTTTCATTTATTGATTGCAAAATGGCATATTCCAAAAGGGAAAACAGAGATATACTTAAAATTGACTACAAATATGATTGTAACAAAAGAGCGGCCATTATCGCCTACAGAAGAGAGTACCCAGACAGAGAAGTACCTTCTGGTGTACGTACCTAAAACCTTTCTACTAATCTCATTCTAAATGTATGGGAGTGTTTAATGTCAAAATATTAGATACCTCTCGTTTGATTTTTAAAAAGTTATTGATGTGATTTTATTCATTAGGTAACGTACTTTCGATATCAGTTTAAAGTTTTTTGATAAAAGTAAAAAAGTAAAAGTAAAAATTTATTTATTTGCCATTACAAAACTGCTTATAATTACATACATGTGTTACCGGGAGTGCACACAACAGTTTTACATAGGAACAAGTCCGGTATTGCTAAAAGCTTCCTACACTAGGCTAAGCCTGTCCTGTAGGAACCCTTTTTTTTTTCTAGTTGAAGTTCCTTTAATGCTATCACTATTGTTTTATATAAAAATCTATCAAACATGCAATCCAAGAAGTCCAAGCATTTAATTTAAGATTTCACATCAAGCGTTTTAAAAAGCTTTCCGTGTATTCATAGGACCAGGTAAGTAAGGTTTTTAGAATAAGTTCCTTAGCTTCACTCATTGACAATTTACCTATGAAGCAGATTTTATTTATTCTGTTGTATATCTGAGGCTTCATGTAGGCACTAAAACGTCTTGCGAATTCCGTTTTTACTACAGTAAGAGGAAGCTTGTAAACCCGTTTCAAGATCATGTCCCCATGGTAACCAGAGCTGATCACCTGCTTATGGGTTAGCAAAGCTATTCTTAGGATGTATATCCTCCTGACGCTCAGCAGCTGAGTTTCTTCGTATAACAAGTTAGTAGAATAACGGAAAGGTTTATTAATCATGGTTTTTAGCACGGCTCGCTGAGCTCTCTCCAATTCTATCAGGTGAGTACCACCAGAACCCCCCCAGGCTGCGATACAGTACGACAAAATCGGTTCGCAGAGAGAAATATAGACTGTTTTTAGAAGGCTTATCGAAGCCACGTCTCGTAGAATTTTCATTGCGTATATGATCTTTCTAACTCTTGCAGACGTTGCCACGATGTGTTCGCCAAAGGTTAGTTTCTCATCTATGATGATTCCCAAATACTTTACTGATTCTGTTCTACTTACCTGGGTACAATTACAACCTGGAACAGTATTAATGGTGGCATCAGTGCTACAAGAATGTATCAGAATTTTTAAGCCTGCTGGAGGTGCTGAAGCAGCTGTTTTGTGAAAAGCTATTAAACGCGTCTTAGTGTGGTTAAGTGCCAGGAGATTATTATTCAGCCATTTTACTACTCGATTTAAACCCCTTTGGGCGATGTCAAATACTCCCTCCCATTTTCTATCACTAAATATAATAACCGTGTCGTCAGCATAGTTAATTATCTCAGCGTCGCCTATATGTTCCTCAGAAGCCAGGTCATTTATATAGACAAGAAAGAGAGTTGGGCCCAAAATGCTACCCTGAGGTATTCCATAATTCACGCACTGGGGGTTGCTAACAAGGTCATCCACTTTGAGACATTGCTTACGACCTGTAAGATAACTCTGAAACAGATTCAAACTTACGCCCCGGACACCTAGTTTTTCTAATTTCCTCAATAAGATAGGAAATGAGACTGTGTCGAAAGCCTTTGCCAGGTCTAAGAAGATTCCCATACAGGCGCGTCCTTCATCCAGGTTTTTGCTGATGATATCAGATAAAAGGAGTACTGCCTGTTCAGTAGATTTCCCCTGCCGGAAACCGAATTGGTGTTTGGAGAGTAACCCCTGTGACTCTAGGAACTCCTTAAGCTGCCTATTGACTACTTTCTCCAGCATTTTTGAAAAAACACTGAGGAGAGAAATCGGTCTATAATTGTTCGGACTATCTGTTGTACCTCCTTTGTGAATTGGGACCAAGGTTGCCAGTTTCCATACATCCGGAAATATCCCCGAAGACATAGATAGATTAAATATATAGGACAAAGGCTCACAAATGTAAGAGTTGAGTGATTTTACTAATCGGTTAGTAATGTTATCATACCCAGGAGCACTATTATTCTTAAGCTGACGTATGAAACTTTGAACTTCTGTAGGTGAAGTAGGATGGAGAAACAAAGAGTTGGCTGGTGACACAGGAACTCTGACTTTAGATGCTAAATTCGATTCCGTCTCCTTCATTTTAGTTAGAATTTGGTCTGATAAGCGTTGCCCCACTGTAGCGAAAAAGTTATTGCAATAATTCAAGGACTCTATGGGAGAACCCTTTATTTTGGATAGGTTAAGTGCGCGTGGTGCGTTTGAAACGAAATGAGTTAGGCGCTTAATCGTACTCCATAACTTACGTGGGTTGTCTGAACTGTTTTCTATTTCCTTTTTATTGTATTCTGTTTTTAATTTGCGTATGAGTTCATGATAAAAGTTCCTGTATCTTTTATAAACTAACAGTTTGATGGGGTCGTTTGGAAATTTTCGTGTTTCCAAGTGTAATTGGTCTTTATGGGCTGAGCATCTAAGAAGTCCAGGAGTCATCCAGGGTTTGAAGGTGAGCTTAGACCTACTGATTTTTGTTACCCGGGTATTTTTATCTGTTATAGAAAGAATCGTAGCCATAAACAATTTAGTAGCTTCATTTGGGCAAGTTTTATTGTAGACGGTTTGCCAATTGACTTCTTTTATTTCCTCCTTAATGGACTCGAAGTCAGTTCGGATTTGATATCTATTTTCTCGTGGCTTTCGAGCCTGCAACCTGACTCCCGTTAAAACTATGTCATGATCGGTCACTGAAGAGGTGCATATGATGGATTCCAGCTCGTGTTTTGTGTTACTGAAGACATGATCAAGACACGAAGCACCCCGTGTCGGTTTATTTACGTTCGATTGATAGCCCAGATGTGCCATGAGACTCAGATATTTGCCACTCACCTCAGGGTCCAAAATGTTTATATTTATATCGCCGGCTATTATACAACAGGGGCTCTTTTGGATATTATTTGTAACAATTTCAAGGGTAGTCAAAAAATTGCCAGTGTTGGTGAAAGAAGGCGATCTATAAATACCCAACAGTGTAATACAGCCGGGAATGTGTACTTGAAGACAGTTTGCGTCCAGAAGATTAGGCTCGCTTACTATAGGTGTCCAACATTGCTTTATGTAGACAACTACTCCCCCTGATTTATTTATAAATTTAGTAGAATAGAAGTGAAAATATCCATCAATCGTCGGAATTACTGGATTTTCGCTTAGCCCACACTCACTCAAAAGTAGTATGTCAAATTCCAAACCCATCCTTTTTACGATTACCATGAGTTTATCCAAGTTACATGACACGCCCCTCACATTAAACGAAAGCAACTTGAAGTCATACTTTGACAGATAGTTTTTACAATGTCGTGCGAGCTCAACCTTGTGGCAGCTAACATTAAGCGTATTGTCCACTTCTACTAGTAATTCAGTGGACGCCATAGATTTGAATAAATTTTACGTAATTTAATTGGATATCTGGCAACAAATTAAACAGCATTATTGCAGACAATAAGTCAATTGCACTTTTCAATATATCTACACAATAAGAAGTAAGAATGGTTGGCTTAAGTAACTGGATGTTGAGATCACGGATCGCAAGATTGTGAGTATTGTTATAGTGAAATAAAATTATAAAAAACTTATTAGCTAAACAGATAAACAGATTGTGGGCAATATTATAGTGGAGTAACATTACAAAAACAAGCAAATATATTAATTTAAGTAACGACCAGATAGGACACAATATGTAGCCGAACGGCACCAGTAGCTCTAATACAGGTAATAATTTAAGGCATATGATCCATATTAACCTGAAAGGGACCAACATTGAAAGACTCAGATGAAGGTCCAATACGTACTTCGATGTCACATTTATCACGAATGATGATTGCTGGATACTTCGTATCTGTGGAGTTTGATGCCTTGCGTACATAAATCTGTCCATTTCGGACCCAGCAATAACGAAAGTTGTGTTGTTTAGCACGACGTCTGGCCTCTCCAAATAATTTCCTGTTAGCCATGGATAATCTTTCATTAAAATAGAGTACTTCAGATGTTCCACTGACAATATCAGAAGTAGTAAGTCCGCGCCTCGTTCTAGCCGCCGATAGCATTTCGTCACGTTTAGCCTTGCGAATCAACTTTACCACCACTGGTCTATGTTTGTGTGCAGCGCCTGATTCTTTCTGCTTGGATCCGACTCGCGTTACCTGATCAATATCAGATTCCTGCAAATCCACGCCAAGTTTCTTAGAAGTCACTAAAATTGTGTGCGTTAGGTTCTCAAGTGGCTGTTCTGGGATGCCTATAATTTCCAGTTCATTTCTCATATTATATTGTTCTTGGGAGCCTATATTTTGCTGCAATTCTGCTATCGTGGCCTTCAGACCAATGATTTCACTATCGTTACTGAGCAGTCTGTGCTCATACTCATTAATTTTCTCAGTCAGAGTCGATACCGCATTCAATTGTGCCTTAACATCCAGGATCTCCTGTCGTAACAATCGCAGTTCCTCAAAAACTTCTGGTAAACCCACCGAGTCCTTTGTTTCTGGTGAAGAGGGAGCCGGTTTGCCTCGGCTACCTCGTGACATGTTGACATTGAGCGACGAGTTTGATTGGTTGAGGGCCCTAATGGGTGTAGATACATCGCCGACCTTTGGTCTAGAGCATGTGCACGTAGGGCATACCCACTGTTGTTTGAATTGATATCTGTGATGGTTACGGAATAATCGCCTGGACACACTTAACGATTACACCCTGTATAAACATGACTTACTATTTATATAATATATGAGGCATAGCTGAATTATAGTGATACAGTACCTAAGTACTTAGTTACTAATACTTAGATAAAATACTACAAACAGTACAGACATGATTAGGGGAAATAAAGAAATGGAAGGTGTAAGACTGACTATCGCTCTTGCAAGTAGTAGACCGTGACCATTTTTTTAAGACAGGCAGATATTGTGCACGTCTTAAATGGTAACGGGTAAGGCATTCCATAATCGGATAGCTTGGATGGCATAAGATTTGTCCATGAATCTCGTGGACTCACTGGCATCTTCAGCCTCAGTTTCTCTGACGATCTTAAGACCCTAAAATGCGAGTCGCGTAGGAACTCAACGCGATTTATTGGTAGATGGGAATAAGGAGGTGAAATAGAATACTATACAGTAGATAAAGAAATTGAGCATTCCAACCAAGGCGTATAGGTAACCACTTGACGCGATATTCTGAGATGTGATCATCTTTGCGAAGTAAAAATAATAGGGGTTAAAGTATGAAATTGCCGTTTCATTGTAATAGGTACTTCGAATTGACATAGAACCTTCATGGTTTGAGATTTTTGAGTGAAACTTTTTCCACATGGTACCTATGTAGTTCTTCATTTAAAAATGTGCAACATTCGATTATCGACTTTCAGTTGTTTTTTTTATTCAGCTTAGACAAGAAAGATGGATACTTCGAAAATTCGAGTGATTTTTGAATACGAGTTCCGACGCGGAACTAACGCGGCAGAAACAGCTCGCAATATCAATGTTGCGTTTGGAGAGGGGACTGCTAATGAACGCACCGTGCGATTTTGGTTTAAACGCTTTCGTGATGGAAACTTTGATTTATAGAACGAACCACGAGGAAGGCCGTCCACACAGGTGAATAACAATGAATTGAAAGACATGGTGGAAGCCGATCCGAGCCAAACTACCCAGGAATTAGCTGCATGGTTTAACGTTACCTTACCAACAATATTGACTCATTTGCGTCAAATCAATAAAATAAAAAATGTGAAAAATGGGTACCTCATGATTTGACTGATCTGCAGAAAGAAATGCGTGTTGAAACTTGTGTTGCCTTGTTGAATCGATACAGAAATGAAGGAATATTGGATCGAATTGTGACATATGATGAAAAGTGGATTCTTTACGATAACCGTGACCCCAGGTGAAACGCCACAACAGTGTCCTAAAGCAAAGCTTACCAATAAAAAGGTAATGGTAACTGTTTGGTGGTCTCAGCATGGTGTTATTCACTATAGCTTTCTACGATCTGGTCAAGCAATAACGGCAGATGTCTACTGTGCCGAACTCCGAACAATGATAGCAAAACTAGCAGTGAAACGGCCCCGACTCATGAATCGATCTTCACCATTATTGCTCCATGATAACGCGAGACCTCATACAGCACGAGAAACCGTTTTAACTCTACAGGAACTGCAATTAGAAACTATCCGTCACCCTCCGTATTCGCCAGACCTTGCTCCAACAGATTACCATTTTTTTCGTGATTTGGAAAATTTTCTATGTGATAAAAAGTTTACTTCTCAGGAGGCAGTACAAAATGCTTTCACACAGTTTGTCGAATCTAGATCACCAGAGTTCTATCGCAAAGGCATAAATGACCTTCCTACTAGATGGCAGCAATGTATAGATAATAATGGTAATTATTTTGATTAAATAAATACGTTAAATTAAAAAAAAAAACAATTTCAATTTGTCAGTACAAATCGGCAATTTCATACTTTAACCCCTAATATAAATCGCATGCAAATATTTTGGAGTCTCTCAAGTTTATTATTATTCTTCGGTGAGATAGGGATAATCAAGGATGGGAAAGAGAAGACTTTGTGCAAGCGCTGTTGTCGTGGCAATGGAAAGAAAATTTTGAAGCCTACGCAGGGTCCCCGCGCTGGCAAACATTCTACGGTTGATCTCTTAGAGTTGAGGGTTCCAAGCAGCTGTCCATATACACACACACCGGCAGAATGAGCGGAATACAAAAAAAGGAGAGTATAAAATAGTTAGCTTTACTTTTAAACAAATAATAAATAAACATGAAACAACAGTTAAATTAACATGTAATAAAACAAATGGGGCCATGCGTGTGCCTTTTTTGTCGTGATGTCTTTTTGTGAAATTGCCGTTTCATAAAGCTTTAGTGCGAACGCTAAAACACAAGCGGATGCGGACGCGGGTGCCCGCGTCGGACGTCCGCCGCGGGCAACGAGTCCGCGAGCGGGCACCCGTCGCGTGCGTCCGTCTCATTTAGCGCTGCCAGTATAATTTTGATCTCGAGCGTCTACAGTTGTGTCGAGTAGATTACCATGGATTATTTGCTTATTTATTATTTGGCAAAGAGACGTATGCGTAAACAACGTCGACTACCTAACCTGTTCGTGACAAACAGGCTACTCAGCGGAGAATTCGTAACCAAATTTTCGAAGTTGAGGGACAATGAAAACGAATTTTACAAATATTTAAAATTAAGTACAAAGACATATGATGAATTATTTTCAATTCGATTATTACACGCTCTGTATCGATGTTCATGATTGTACTTATATCTAACCTCCGACGCGTGTGACCGTAGCATCTAGCGGCGCTCGACTGATTTGTTGAAACCAACCCGCGAGCGGGCGACCGTCGCGTGCGTCCGCGCCGTGCGCCCGTCGCCCGCCGCGCGTTTTAAAATCCGTCGCCCGCGTCCGCGCTCCGTCGCACGCGCCTGCGCTGCTCTAACTATTTTTCATTGAGCGTCCGTCCGCGGGCACCCGCGCAAGTTTTAGCGTTCGGCCTTACTAATACGATGGAGAATAAATAATACTAAGTACTTAATTAAACGGAAAAATAAAAAAAACAATTAAACTTTACCAAATCGAAAAATAAATTTTACCAATATGTAGTGTACCCGGAGTTCTCAGTATCACTCAGTCGAAAAGGCATATAAACAACAAGTTCATCCTTAATACTAAAAATAAATGCAAAGCATCATGGACGGTAATTGGTAATAAATTGGACAATTTTGAGCCCTCTGAAAGTAATATTAAGTGTATTACTTGTGAAAATCAGTCCATATATGATTCTACTGATATTGAAAATAAATTTAACGAGTATTTTATGAATGTATGAATGAATGAAAAACTCTTTATTGTATGGTACACAAAGAAAGAAAAAGAACATATTACAACATAGTGGTAGGTACAGTTTTGTAGCATACAATTGGCGGCCTTATCGCGCAGGGCAATCTCTTCCAGGCAACTATGGGATGGAGTTCAAAGAGAATAAAAAGAAGGGGGTAGTTTCCTAATAATTATTTTGAATTTTGGTCCATACTAGATATATTATTATATTCAGGTAGTTAATAGATATAATAATACTATATAAACATTACTTACTATATACAATATATAATACATAACTAGTGAAAAGAAGAAAGTTATCCCAAAAACCAGCATTAAAACTGATTGTAATCCAAATTATTCACATCTAAATATTAACCGTTCTACCGTCTTTATAAGGCCTTGTACTGAGGACGAAATTGTTGTCGCCATAGGATCATTAAATAGCACGAATGCTGTTGGGTATAATTCTATTGCAACTAAAATAATAAAATGTTGCTCCGCAGAACTTGCGCCTATATTATGTTACCTGGTAAATCTTTCGATCAGTGTAGGCATTTTCCCAACGGGACTAAAAATGTCAATAGTTAAACCATTGCATAAGAAGGGTAGCAAAGAAGACCCTGGCAATTATTGCCCTATCAAACTCATACCTATATTTTTCAAAATTTTTGAAAAAATAATATTTAATAGACTTAACAGCTTCTTAACAAAGCATAACATTATAGAGCCGGAACAGAACGGATTTCAAAAAAAAAATCAACCACACTAGCTGCCTATTCATTGATAAAAAATGTTACTAAATGTCTTGATGACCGGAAGTGCGTATCTGCCATATTTTTTTATATGTCCCGTGCATTTGATTTTGTAAGTCATGAGATTTTGTTACGCAAATGTGACAGCTATGGCATACGAGGAAAATCTTTGCAGTGGCTAAAGAGTTATCTCGGTGATCGTCAGCAATGTGTCGAAATTGCTAGGCTGAATGAAGATCGCTTAATGACATCCTTCCGATCCTCTTTAAAATATAACAGATTTGGAGTTCCACAGGGTAGTGTGCTGGGTCCGTTATTGTTTTTAATTTACATTAACGATATTCCTCAAGTGATTAGTCACAAATGTACACTCTTTGCTGACGATATTTGTGTTATAGTATCAGAAGAAAACACCGTAGACAGTACTATTTATGAAAGGTCTCTAAACGTGGCTGTTGCAGACGTAATTCATTGGCTGAACAGAAACAATCTGAAAGCCAACATTAAAAAAACCAAATATATACAATTTCACAATTACAACGCTAATAAACGTGATTTGTCCGTAAAATACCAGGGTCTTGAAGTACAAGAAACTGATGAAACTAAGTTCCTTGGCAACAATCAACTAGAACCCGTCTTAAAAGATTCGTATTCGCCCTCAAAAGATTAACTACAGTCACAAACCAAAGAACTGCACTTCTTGCGTATCATGGTTATGTTGCGTCCGTATTGCGATACGGCCTCTTACTTTGGGGAAATTCTGTAGATATACAGCACGTTTTTATTGTACAAAAAAAGTGCATACGCGCCATCTGCGGTGCTGGACCTATGCACTCATGTAGGCCTATGTTCAAAGATCTGAAATTATTAACCTTGGCATCAATGTACATTCTTGAGGTAGGTCTATTCGTAAAAAACCATCCAGACTTATTCAGGAAATGCGTGGATGGTAAAATAAAAAAAATATCTTTCACGAGACTCAACAAAATTGGCCATCCCGACTGTAAGAACTACATTGTTTCAAAGAAACTGCGGATAGATGCATGATTGCAAAAGTCTTTAATAATGTCCCTAAAGACATAAGAGAGTTGCCATACCTAAAATTTAAAAATAGATTAAGGCAATATTTAATTCAAAATGCATTTTATTCAATCGATGAATTTATGGGATGTAGTAAATGATGAATGATTGCTTACTTTATTGACATTGCCTATAAATTGATATAAATATTGACATTTGTAAATTATTTGAAAATTATTGTTTGCAATTCTTCTGTTTGACATTAGCATCTACTTTAACATTATTGTAATTTTATTGTTATTATCATGGTATTTTTTGTTTTTTTATTGACTTATCTACTGATACATGCTGACATCATCATATAGTGATAACAGAAATATTGCATGCTGCTTACAACGGCGAAATGTGTTGGACGAACATTAGTTGTAACATCTATATATATAGGTACTTAACCATGTTTCCGCAATAAATGAATTTGAATTTGAATTTAGACGACTACTTTAAAAATTAAATTTATTTAATGACATTTAAATTTGTAATATCTATCGTGGACATTATTAATGTATTTATTTTGGACATTGTGGATTATCTTGGACATTATGACTATTTTATTATTATTGCTATGTTGACATCTTGTATATATGAAATTTTGTATTGTAATCTTATTCTTTTATTAATTGTATTTCAATTTTGTTTTGAATGAAAGAATTTAAATAGAGCCTAAGGTAATATTTGCATGCCACTGAATGGTAGATGTGCGGAACTGTATTATATTTATGTGAAATCATGTATGACCACATTTCTGCAAATAAATGAATTTGAATTTTTGAATTTGAATTTCTACCAGGGGCCATCGTAACATCCATACTAAAAATAGTGATAATCATTATCAATAAATGAAAAATCACACCTATTGTAGCCTATACAGCCTCCGTGGCGTAGCGGTAGTGAACGCAGCCGCTCCGCAGGAGGCGCAGGTTCGCTCCCCGCTCAATGCAAATATTTGTATGCATGAATATGGGTATTTGCATTGGTCTGGTCGTGCTTCGGAGAGCAAGTTAAGCCGTCGTCGGTTCCAGTTGCCATACAAACATCTATGGCCGTCGTTACGGGTAGTTGGAGCCCTCAAAAGTACAACAACTGGTCTAACTGCAATGTTTTGATATCACCTTTGGGTTGTGGAGGTCAGATGGCAGTCGCTTCACGGAAAATGTCTGTCGCGGAGTTCCTTCACGAAATACAAACTTTTTAGGATTCGTACTTTTCGGTTGGTTTCACTGGCAACTCAATCTTTATAATTCTATTTTCTTTACTATCAGGTGTAAATACGTATGTCAAAGAGAAAATCGAAGACGACCGGTGCGACGTTACGGGTGCACAAGGTGATAGCGCGTCCGTACGAAGGATTTATAAGGCTGGTACCCTTTTTGCATATATATTTTGCTCTGCAGCATTTTAGTGAACTATCAAGCAGTCCTGTACGAGATATGCGATTCACCGCTCGCCTGCTGTCTTCATGCTGGCTCAGGATGGGTTGTGAATGCTTTCGCCCAGCTGTGCCTGGCAACCAATATCCGCAACTCATATCCGACACGCGGTGAGGTATTGTACCAACCTAAAATTTTAGATCCATCATTATCTTACGGAAGACTCGATGTAGTCGTGTCACACCTTTAAAGTGTGATTGGGAGTAACAGTAATCACTGGTAATCGGACATGCCTTGCATTCAAGCTATTGAACGCTGAAAGAACCCCCTTCCTTTCGCGACAAAAGGTAACTACGGCCTTTCTTCTTTTCCCGACAATGTCGAAGTTTAGCTAAATCCGCAGTTAGACTAGTAAGAGCGGACTCCAGACTTCAAGTAGATAGCTTAATGCTAAGATGAAGAAGAAAAAATCACAACTATTAAAAATTACTACCCTTAACAAAAGTTTTAAGAAACAATTGGCGCCAATTCAATATTCACCTATGTAAGTATGACAGATGACAGTGTTGCAAATTATTGAACATGTACATATTATATATAGGCATGATCATTCGGAAAATAATGAATACCAATATTCATTCGCAAGCAACATTCCAAAAGAAGAGTCATAGGTATAATACACGCCGTAAAAATAACTTAGAGATACCGCTAGTCAGGACGTCATATGGTAAAAAAATATTAGACATGAAGGAGTTAGGTTGTATAATAAATTACCCAAACATGTCAAAGAATCTGCATCAGTACCACATCAGTATTTTTAAGAATAAATTACGAACATATTTACTGGGAATAACATAAATTTGACTAACCTACTTACTTATTATTTCAGAATCGAGTGTTTTTTGTTTGTTTTAATCTGATTTGTTAATAAGTGATGATGGCTTCAGATATGTACTACCTACTAACGAAAGTAGTTGTAATACCTACTAACATTAATGCTATCCTATAGTTGTAGTTGAATACCGTATTAGAACATTTTGTTAGATGAGTAGAATTTGGGCCACCCCTTCTCTTCCCATGTGGTGTCGTACAAGGTGACTAAGGGATAGGGCTAACTTTAACATCAGACAGATATGTACAGCCCAGACTCAGCTTCAGATGCATGGCTCGAGTCAACAATAGTGCCCGGAATACGGCAATAGGCTCACCACCTATTACGTTCTTACAATAAAGGTTTTTTTTTCGAAAGTGTCCAACATTGGTGCTTTTACTTCGACACAGAATAGATAATATACAGTTCCAAAAGGAAGGACTTGATTGTAATTATGACAGGAGTTTTGGCGGGAAAACAAAGAGTGGCAAATCGTTTTGCTATTTTATTTTCCGAAATCGTTGTGAATTCGAGATTTTAGTGTAACAAATGGTGGATTTTTAGTCATAACGGCTTGGACAACGCACAAAAGTGTTGGAAAATGGCATATTACAGTGAATTGTGACGTTTGGTGTTCGAGCCAAATCTCCCTAGGGAGCTTCTAGTAAAGGCCCACAACTTTACTGAGGCAGTAATATTCTTATTGATCGTCATCATCATCATCGTCATTTATATCATCAATCCATTATCATCATCATCATCAGAAAAAGAAGATATACTATATAAAAATAAGTCGGGTTTTCCTTCCTGACGCTATAACTCCAGAACGCACGAACCGATTTCCCGGTTCGGTTTTGCATTCGTTGGAAAGGTCTCGGGCTCCGTGAGGTTTATAGCAAAGAAAATTCAGGAAAACCGACATCCACGCGGGCGGAGCCGCGGGCAACAGCTAGTATATACATATAAATGAAGATGTGGCTTAAACTTCTCGTTACCACGCCTTAAAATCTTCCAAAAAAAACAACATTATGACAAGTGTTTCAATTTGACACATCATATCACAAGCCGGCCGATTTGTTTATTTGGATCTACACGTGTGGATTTCGTTTCATGTGCAATTATTATGGATCAAAAAAGTATAATCAAGTTTTGTAAGGATCTAGGTTGCTGTGATGCATGTTGTCTTCGATATCTAGGATTAAAAAACCCAAGTTCATACGAGAATGTCCATCAGTATATACTTAAAGTAAGTAATCTCTTTCAAACTCAAACTACACATTGCTGTAAATTGTTATAAATCATTTATATTTCTTCTTTAAAGAGAACCAATACTATTTGCAATATCCAATGGTATTACGTAGTACGTGCTGTATGTTACATTACGTTGGTATACCTAATAGCTACTTTAAATTAAATTACATTTGTAATCGAAACATTTAGTAAATATCGATATATTGGTCACCAGTTACGGTCATAATGTCTAATAGAGAACCTTTCATCACTCATTTTGTAATAAATTGCAGTATTTGGAGAGTGATATGAACACCCAAGCACAATCACAAAGCATAAAAATGGAAGGAGACCTAGTGGTCGAGACCAATGAGAATGCAGAGAGTGCTACAGTAGACATCAATGTTGCTTCATCTGATATGAAAAGCAATTGTGATCTTGTAAACAAAAGAAATACTCCAGATGATATGTCACATGATGTGGTGGACAGTGCAGCTCCTCCAGCCAAGCGAATTAAAGTGGAAGATGTGTGCGTGAGCTGCCTCGGGGTGCTGCAGGAGAACACCTGGCCAGAGGGATTCACTATGGTGCAAGATGTGCTGGACAAGAAACGGTCAGACTTGTTATTTTAATTGAGAGCTCAAATCATTGAGCAAATATTACAATCGGACTTTAACCTCATATGTCGATGGTCTCATGATGCTGGGCTTGTACTCAATTCAAATAAAACAAAGCTAATGCATATCCACTCAAATCACTCAAGAACTGCTAAGCCGATTAGAATTCTTAGGCCTAATCACCATTGCTTACACTCTAAAATACATAGTACACACAACTGTAGCTGCGAACCGCTACAACAAGTAGATACACAAAAATACCTTGGCTTAGTTCTCGATCATCATTTCAATTGGGAAGCTCACATAAACACAGTTTGTGATAAACTTCGCGCCCTTCTGGCAAAATTTTATATTCTGTGCAATAGAATACCCTACAAAATTAGACTGAATTTGTATATAGCCTTAGCCGAAAGCTTAATAACATATGGCTTAAGCAGCTACGGCCAAACCTTTAAAACATATCTGGACCACATTTACAGACTTCAAGTTCGTTTATTAAAATTAGTAGTACCATACAATGTTAAAATTAAGTTAATTAATGAATATGACCTTTTTCAGTATTGCAAAGTTTTACCTATCAACCTACTATTTAGTTTACAGATCTTAAAAGAGCAATTTTTTAGAACCGAAATTCAACATCCAGTTATACATAATATATACACACGGAAAGTAGCTAACAAACACCTCAAAAAACCGATTTTTAATAACTATTACGGTACGCGTACATCTGAATACATTATTCCCGACCTTATTAACCGACTGTCGAGTGAACTACGAAACAAAATGACATCTAATAATATAGGTTACTTACTTAAAAAAGAATTTCTGAGTAAATTGGAGCATCCTGTATAGCTCGGCAACCGACGACGTCAACTCGAAACCGGTCCTGTCTGTGTGGTGCGTAGGCGCACGCTCGCTTATCGCCTCGAGTCATACATACTTATGCCTACTGAGTACTGACTGCGTATAGAATATAACTTTTTATTATGTATACCCACCATTATTGTTAAATTAGTTAAATCTTATTATAAATCCTATGTACATATATTTCTTCTTAAGATGATTGTTAAAGGTGCAGAACTGGCATCTGGACAAACCTATTACAGGTTTATTGATGCCACTTTAATGTTATTTCAGTAGCGTATAAATAAATTTAAAAAAAATAAAGAAAAAAGCTATAAATGAATACTGTCTGTTAATAGGAAATATGCATGTGATTCAAATACTGCACATTTTTTTTTACTTGTGGATTTTTCTTTTAGATTTACGTATATATTAGTATACTAGCTGTTGCCCGCGGCTCCGCCCGCGTGGATGTCGGTTATCGTGTAGTGTTGATCCGACGCTATTGAGCATTAAATTCGCCTCTCTACTCAACTTTGTCCTCGACTATGTACTCACCTCTGTTCTCGACTTTCTACTCACCTCTATATTCGACTCTCCACTCGACTTTCTACTCGACTTTGTACTTTTTTCTATATTCGCCTTTCAATTGGCCTCTCTACTTGCCCATCCATTCGATTTTCTTTTCACCTGTCTACTTGATTCTCCACACTTGCCTATCTACTCGCACCTCTACTCAAATCTCTATTCGATCTCTACTCGCTACTACATTCACCTTTCCACTCGCCTCCCTATTCGCCTTTACAGCATTCTATTTGATTCTATACTCGCCTCTCCACTGGCTCTCTAGTCGCATATCTACTCGCCCCTGTAGTCGACTCTACTCGACTTCCAGTCTTTACACGCCTATTCACTCGTCCCTATAACAATCTCTACTCGCCTCTCCACTCGCTTCTATATTTGGTTCGCTACTCGACTATATCCGTTCCGAAGCTTTAATCCACCTTTGTACTATATTTCATGAGGACATCTTAAAAGAAATTCTTACTATTTATGCCATATTCACCCCCTTTTTTGTGCCATTGAAAAATTAGAAACTTTAATCCCAACGCCCTATTCCGCTCCCCCCCCCCCCCTCACCCTTCTATCCCTTTTTTCGCGATAAGGGGTAGCCTATGTCCATTTTAGAGCTCTAATCCATCTCTGTACCAAATTTCACCAGGATATCATCAAAAAGGCCAACCTTTCATATTTACTATCTAATCCTTATCCCCCCCTCCCCCTTACTACATTATTAAAACTGTTAAACTTTAATCCCTTATTACCCCCCCCCCCCTCCCCCTATGCCTCCATTTTCGCGTCAATAGGTAATCTATGTTCGTTCCCAAGCTTCAATGCCTATGTTCGTTCCCAAGCTCTAAACTATCGTTGTACCATATTTCATCAGGAAATCTTCAAAAATGACAAACTTTCATCCCCAGGCCTTAGTCCCCCCCTTCTACCCACCTTTTTGTGATTAAAGGTAGTCTGTGTCCGTTCAAAAGCTCTAAACTATCTCTGTACCAAATTTCATCAGGAAATCTTCTAAAACGATAAACTTTTATCCCAAGGCCCTGGTCCCCCCCCCTTCTTCCCCCCTTTTCGCGATAAAAGGTAGCTTATGTTCGTTCCCAAGCTCTAAACTATCTCTGTAGCAAATTTCATCAAGAAATCTTCAAAAATGACAAACTTACATACCAAGGCCCTAGTCCGCCCCCCTTCTACCCCCCTTTTCGCGATAAAAGGTAGCCTATATCTGTTTCCAAGCTCTAAACTATCTCTGTACCAAATTTCATCAAGAAATCTTCAAAAATGACATACTTTCCTCCCAAGGCCCTGCTCCCCCCCCCCCCCCTTCTACCCCCCTTTTCGCAATAAAAGGTAGTCTATGTCCGTTCCCAAGCTCTAAACTATCTCTGCACCAAATTTCATCGGGAAATCTTCTAAAACGATAAACTTTTATCCCAAAGCCCTGGTCCCCCCCTACTACCCCCCTTTTTGTGATAAAAGGTAGTCCTATGTCCGTTCTCAAGCTCTAAACTATCTCTGTACCAAATTTCATCAGGAAATCTTCTAAAACGATAAACTTTTATCCCAAGGCCCTGGTCCCTCCCCCCCCCCCCCTTCTTCCCCCCTTTTCGCGATAGAAGGTAGCTTATGTTCGTTTCCAAGCTCTAAACTATCTCTGTACCAAATTTTATCAAGAAAACTTCAAATGTGACAAACTTTCATACCAAGGCCCTAGTCCGCCCCCCTTCTACCCCCCTTTTCGCGATAAAAGGTAGCCTACTTCCGTTTCCAAGCTCTAAACTACCTCTGTACCAAATGTCATCACGAAATCTTCAATAATGACAAACTTTCCTCCCAAGGCCCTAGTCCCCCCCCCTTCCACCCCCCCCCTTTTCGCGATAAAAGTTAGCCTATGTCCGTTCCTAAGCTCTAATCTACCTCTGTACCAAATTTCATTAAGATATCTTCAGAAATGAGTCATATCCAAAAAAAATGTACGTCAGGAAATCGTTAAGAAATTGTTTCGTCAAGAAATGTTAGGAAATGGTACTGTTAAGGGTAAGTACTCATTAAAAAAAAAACTAGTATTTTAATAAAAAAATTTAATCAATGCTTTGACACTATCAGTTAATAGGTATTCAGTCTTAGACATTGGTTATGAATATAAATGCTGTTATTTCAATAACTTTTTTAATCAGTCTTTTTGACAGTTTTTCATAATAAGTAATCAGTCTCAGACATAAAATAAAATTTCGTTATGTATGAACATAACATTTCAATAACTTTTTTAATTGACAGTTTTTCTTAATAAGTATTCAGTCTTAGAGAAATTAAAATTTGGTAATGAAAATAAAAGCTAAGCTTCATATACATCAATGGCTTCTTTGAAAATATAAGTATTATTCTCTTTAACAGGGTAAGGCAAATACTCAATAATATCTTTGAGATCAATTATAGATATATCGTCTTCAATTAATTTGAAAATATTTTTAGATTTTTTAGACTTTAATCCCTTAACTACTATACTATCTTCATAAATATCTTCAATCAAGCATGCATATCTAAATATTTTCTTTGAATGCTTGGTATAAAATTTAACGAGCACAAAATTCCCAACTGTGGGTACTTTAGCATTTTTGGAAATAATTTTATCCTCATTATTGTTTACTTTCAATACGAACCGACCAGTTCGCTCATCTAAGACATTGAAAACCTGAATATCACTTAATATATTTATATTTTGATTCCGAAAGTTGCGCTTTGATTCTATTACTTTATATCTTGTGTTCTCCTTGCCTGTCATGTTTTTATTGATATTTTTTTGTTGTGTTTCAGGTCCATCACAGTTTACGCTAGTTTTGTATTCATTAGTTTCACTTTTATTAATACATTTATTCTTTGTTTCAGGTTCAGCACTGTCACTGTCATTACTTTCATATTCATGGATATCACTATCACTGGTTTCAGCATAAGTCACATCAGAGTCTATTTCTGTATCTGTTGTATCTGTAGTCCTCTTTCTTTTAGTCATCTTATTTTGTTTTGTAGGTTTTCTAGGTCTTCGTTTCTTAGATGTTTTGTTATCTCGTGTTAGCTGGTGTTCTTTGAGATTATAGCATTGGCAAAGTCCTTTATTGTTCGATCCACAGTAGCAACTTACATCCCTGTAAAATATAGATCCAACATTTTTGTTGGTTACGATTTGATGTACTTGGATTGTTCCTGGCAGAGGTACGAGGTTTTCAGGTATTGTATTTTGAATTATAGTAATGTCTTCTTCCGGAACGTAAAATATTTTCACACTGGTTTCTTGTGACTGAAGTAAATCGTATGCTGTTTCTGCAGAAGGTATATCGTGTCCATAAGCTACCAATTTGTCCAATTTTCTTTTAACTGCACCTCCTACGCCATCAGCAGGGCCTTTGCCATGTGCTGCCTCAAAGAAGGACCAAGTACCGTAATCAAAGATGGTTTCACCAATAATTTTGTTAAACAAGAAAAAATTTTTCTTTTGACGGTATTGCGTTGATGGTCCATCAGAGAATATATGAATAACTCTTGCGCTCAGACATTTTTCTTTGGCGTACTCGATAATTGGATTTAAATGGGCCCAAATAGCAGCAGGATCGTGAGAAATCGACGGTGATATGGTACAAAATGATGTTGGATCGTGTCCTTTTAAGTAAATTACCCCTGTGTGTAAGCTGAATTGATTCTTACTTGCGCCAAAATGTGCAGATTGAATTTCTTCGGACATTTTGCAGGTATAATTTTCTGAGAAATCGCAAATTATGATGATCTCATCTTCTTTTACTGTCTCTTTACATATTTTGAACGCTGCATGCTGAGTTGCTATGTTAAAGTAGTGACGCTTAAAGATGTGCAATTCTTCTTTGAATTTTTCAAGTAAAGTTTCTACTGTGCCAGTAAATTTGTCTTTAACATATCTTTTTGTTATAATAGTTCTCGAAGATCCCGAAGGGCCCTTAACATATTCATGGTTTTTTAAAATCCACTGGTTCCACTGTATTTCCCTTTTGTCAAACATGTTATTGTTAATTTCAGGCATTTTCTGTTTGCAAATCTCGCAAAATGAATACATGCAGTTTATGGAATTACAGTCACAAGCAACTTCCTTAACAAGCTGTGACAACGAGTTCATTTTGATAAATCCCAAAGCTCTTAGTTTATCAACTTTCAACTGCAAATTAGTGTGTTTCGTGCACAAGCAGGTGTTTCTGTCATTGGCATTAGGGCTTAAAACAAAAAATGGTCTATATCTCCCAAACGTTGTGCGAGATGCCTTTCCTCCTTCGGACTTATATTTTTTATATAAAATGTCTAAGGTATCTGTTAAGAAACGTTTCTGCATTTTTATCTTGTTCCAAGTTTTAGTTTCACTTCTACCTGCAGTAGGGCGGCTAATGTCGTCACGAAGGAAAAATGCCTTAATGTCTCCCTCTAAACCATTTCTGTATTGTTTTTTAAAGGTTCTAATTCTTCCCTTGAGACCTAACTTCTTAATTAGATTGGTTTTCATACGATATTTAGCAGTTATCTCATTGTCAACTATTTTTTTTATCGTCGCTTTTATTTCGTGTTTTTTATTGTTTATGTATTGTGCTTTAAGGGAATCTGATAATACATTAAGCTCAAAAATTTTCTTTTTAATTTTATTTTTATCTTCATCAGGAATTGGTGTTTGTAAAGAATCTATGAAAGAAACTGTTTTGCTAAAAGGAGTTGTAACTGGTGTTTTGTCCATTTGTACGTCACCAGAGTCTGGCATAATATGATTATGCGTTGTGGTTGATTTATTCACTACTTGCGCGTTGGTGAGCTCTAAAGCTTGCTTGTTTATTTGCTCGTTTAGCTGCTCAATTTTTTGCTTGGTTCGGTACAATTTTTTTTGAAGAGCAACAACTTTTCTATTAAGACTGGTGACTTTATTGCGTAGTTCTATGTTTTCCATTTTTAATTTACTTCTATATAAAGCAGCTCGAATTTCTCTCCTTTTTTTCAATCTCTCTTCTTTTTCTTTATGTGATATTTTATCTTTCTTTTCCTTTTTCTTTCTATTTGCCTCGCGCCATTTCTTTCTTTGAATATTTTTTTCCTCTTCTGATAAATTAGCTATTTTCTTTTGTCTGTGTTTCACTTGCTCAAGATGTTTCTTTCGCCTTTCTTCAAATTTCTCAGGATTTTCAGCTTTTAAGCGTTCCATGTAGCGTTTTTGGCGTTCTGCACCAGTTAGCGGCATCTAGGAATTAAAAAAGGAACTTCATGCACGTACTTTTTATAGTAGGGTTAGCCTGTATTTAGCGAGTGCGAATTAGATTTAGAATTCGGTGAAGTACAAGCAGTGTGAGGTCTAATGAAACTTCATGCGCCGGGTGGGTCCAGTAGGTATCACACATTTCCTGACAGACCATTGCTAACAATTCATATGACCAAGCAACATGCTTTAAAACATTCACTTACATAATAAAATTTATACCGTGACAAAAAAAGATTCAATAATATTATTTAATGTGCTTACTAATTATTGCTTTAATTTTACGACATCTAAGTAACACCACTTAAAAATGGTGATACATTCATACAATAATAATAACCTCATCTCTTACATTTGCTGAATGACGTCCTTTCTTTTAATTATGTCTGTATTTTCGTGTATCGCTGCTTCGGTCTTTTAAACGTTAAAAGCAGTAGTTTACATTAAGTTATAATTTATTTATTTTTTACTTTTTTATCAGACTATTGAAATAACAGCACTTAATAAATAATAATTAAAGAATCTTCTTTTTGTATTTTTTTTAATATATTCAAATAAAATATGTACCTATTGTAATATCTTGTGAACTTGGCCTTAAAGAGTTACCAATTACTGACGTCAGGAAAGTGATGAAATTGTATCAGGAAATTGAGGCACCATAACCTAACTTTTGTCTTATTTGTGAAAATTATTGTATATAAGCACTTTCAATCATTTTTATCTCGAAACCATTGTATGCCCAAAGCATGCAGTGTAAAACATGTTTATAACTCACCTTTTTTCCAGTAAAACACCGTCAGTAAGCAGGTTCTTTTTTTTTGCCAGCGCACACTAACAATCACAAACGATGACCACTGACTACGAAAACAAGATGGCAACAGATTTTTATAGTGTCTATGACAAGCGTCAATGTTGCCATAATCTATTTCCATAAAGCTACTAAGTCTCCGTGAGTTGTAGAAGTAAAAATCTGCGTCATTAAGTTGTGTCAGTAAATGGTAAGCATTGGTTAGGACACATACTTTTTATAAGTTTTTATAGATATTATTATTATTTTTATAATATAAACCATATAATTATGACTGAGTTTATTTATTATTGGTATGTTTTAGCTTAAAAAGGTAATATAGTAGCATATCATACGCCGAATTTGACTATTCATAGGGGACAGGAAAAGGAGGACATCATATTTTTAAATCAGTTTTGTTATATTCATTTTTTAAAATAT
This sequence comes from Eilema caniola, assembly GCA_949126895.1. NCBI lineage: Eukaryota > Metazoa > Arthropoda > Insecta > Lepidoptera > Erebidae > Eilema > Eilema caniola. Next base: position 29,655,005 of record OX421464.1, read on the forward strand.
AAATTTCTTGATCAATTTTATGTAAAATACCTATGCTTTTATTCACAGTGATTACTTTACGAGTAACTTACACTGTTTAAATGTCATTCGCTATTGTTCCTGCAAAAAACATCGCGTTATCTTCTTATGACACTTTAGGACACCACTTTTATGAAAAATGTACAACTTTTTTGGATATGACTCAAATGACAAACTTTCATAAAAACTTTCATCCCCTATTTCCCCCCCTTAAACCCCCTTTCTCGTGATAAAAGGTAGCCTATGTCCGTTCTCAAGCTCTAATATACCTCTGTTCCAAATTTCATCAAGATCGGTTCAGCAGTTTAGGCGTGAAAGCGTAACATACAGACAGACAGACAGACAGACAGACAGACAGACAGAGTTACTTTCGCATTTATAATATTAGTATGGATTTCAATTTAATTAAGATTTGATTTAAGTAAATAATTGCCGAAAAGTGTGTAAGCTGAGAGGGAAATTCAAATGAGTTAAAACGCAACACTATTGGCATTTCAATTCAGAGTTTACTTTGACGTCATATCCCACAATTAAAAACATCCAGTTGCATTAAAAAATTGAAGTAAAACACGAAATATGAATATTATACAATCCAAAACACTTGCAACTATTCACGACATCATGTACTTGTCATGTGCATTGATGTCACAACATCAGCGCCAACATGGCGGTCATTTGAAAAGCTGATAACAGCCTACTATTTTAAAACATCTTTTTAACAAAACATGGATATTCCCTATTGTGAGAAGATCATAGTGTAACTCGTTAACTTTTTGTACCTGCCTCTAGTATGTTGGAAGTGCCTTCAACCACTATGCAGAGGGGTGGGAAAAATATTGGTACTGAGTGGGAAGTAATATTTTTCTATGGGTCTTGGTGGTACTGTGCCTCAGAAAGCACATTAAGCCGTTAGTCCTGGTTGGCATATGAACATCTATGAGCATCTACAAATGACTGTATGAACATCTATGGCGGTCATTATACTTATAGCCTCCAATGGGTGGACTAGCCCACACAATGGGTGATCACCCGTCTGGTCAACAATATCCTCTACTGTGGCTGTAAAAAATTTCTTATACTTTCTTAAATAGTCCATAGTCTTCTCCCATCATATCATGCAGAAAAACCGGCCAAGTGCGAGTCGGACTCGTGCGCGATAGAAAAAAGGTTAAAAGGAAATAAATAAGCTTAATAATTTGTATTATTTCTAGCATCTACATGTAGCCATTATTAATATCGAAAAAAAAAACGGTAATAAAAAGTATTTTTGTTGTATGGAAGCCCCCCTTAAATATTATTCTTATTTTATTTTTAGTATTTGTTGTTTTAGCCACAGTAAAAATACATAATCTGTGCAAATTTCAACTGTCTAGCTATTACGGTTCTTGAGATCTAGCTCGGCGACTGAAAATGGACATGAAAAAGGGCTAAAATATCACATTTTTGTATGGGAGCCCCCCTTAATGATCATTATTATTATTATTATTATTTTTATTTGTTTTGTATTTGTTGTTATAGCGGCAACAGAAATACACAATCTGTGAAAATTTCAACTGTCTAGCTATTACGGTTCTTGAGATACAGCCTGGTGACAGACGGACGGAGGGATGGACAGCAAAGTCTTAGTAATACAGTTCCGTTCTTACCCTTTGGGTATGGAACCCTAAAAATTCAAACAAATACAAAGTAAACATTTAATTATTTTTTTATGTTTCAGCTATGAATACGAGACATTTGCATGTGCACTGTCATCCCCTATTGCAGCGATTCTGCGCGAGAGAGTTATCACACTACACTTGGAGCAGGCCTTCCCGGGTTATGATCACAGTCAGTTTCTTTCTTGTCTTTCCTAACAAAATGAGAAAGTACTTACTACTGAATATAGAGGCCACTCGACTTGTAACATTGGTTGTGCTTGTGGCAGAGAGCGTGATGCCGCTGAAGGAGGCGTGGAAGTGGGCGTTCGGGCGGCGCGCGGCGGCGCGCGCGGGCAAGGCGCTGGGCTCGGGCGCGGCGGCGCCGCTGCTGGTGACGCTGAGCCTCGAGTACCCCGACGACTTGCAGGTGCTACTTCTTTTAATTACTACTGCAATGTATTAACTACCTAGATAGTCTGCAGATTACCTAGTTAATGTAAAAACTCAAATACATTTTTCGCATTTTAACCTAAACAGGCAGGTAATCTGCAGAATACCTAGTTAATCTACACCTAAACTGATTTTCGCACATTAATGGTAACATATTATATAAAATATATGGGAAGCATACCACTAAATATCACATTAAAGAAATACTTTATTCAATATTATTTTAATTATATCTTGACATAATTGTAAAATTTTGACATTCATATATGTTCTCTTTATGTGCCTAAACTGAATAATCGGAATTGATTCTTTGACGGGCTCGTATTTATTACTAGGTTTGTTTTGCACTCTGCTAGGTTTTGTTTTGATAGGTTCACTGAGCTGGGCACACACTACATAATAATGGGCTTAACATGCAAAATGTAAGGTGAAGGTTAGTGTCTGTTATTCTGGAAGTTCGAAATGTAACTGGGGGTACATCTAAAGATATATAACTCAAAGGTGACTGACTGACTGACATAGTGAACTATCAACACACAGCCCAAACCACTGGACGGATCGGGCTGAAATTTGGCATGCAGGTAGATGTTATGACGTAGGCATCCGCTAAGAAAGGATTTATATTTAGATTCGAACATTTCCACCAGCTTACCTTTTGATTTTCACCTCTCGCCACTGATGTATTTAACCCTTATTTAGTGTCTTTGTTCACTAAAGGCACAGCAACTCACGTTAATATAAATAACTAGCTGTAAACCGCGGCTCCGCTCGCGTGGATGTTGGCTATTGTGTCTTTTGGACTAATTTCCGGTTTTACTCAACCAATTACGGCCAAATTCTGCCATCTTTGATCGCTAAATAGAGGCTGCGGATAAATGTATAGTGTTAGGTACACTAAGCAAAGACTTAATATCTGATGAGAAGATCAACTTTTTGTTGTTATATCTATGGTTGAGGATCTCCCAAGCTGTCTCATAGTTTTCCGAGCTGATTGTTAAATGTTGAATGAGTTTTTCGGCTTCACCTTTTATTTTACTTTTGAAGAACTGCATGTGCTGAGCTTCTGATAGTGATGGGTTAGAGTGAATGGTCTCAACAAACAAATCCTTGAATGTTGTCCAGTTTTGATAACTCCCACTAAAGGCTGGAATTTCGATCGTCGGAGTTGATTTTTCTCGGTGAGAAACTGACCACATTTTGGCATTGATTTTTGTTTTTATCTCGTTGTAAACGAGTTCACACGTGCTGTAAGACATCTCATATTGCACGTCGGCTTTGTTCGGCAAGCTGTCAAGGTCCCAATATTTATCCAGAAGATCTATTCTCTTCTGCACGTACTCGGGCGTCTTGCGATCCGGATCACCTTTTTAAACCTAGTCAAGATATTGTACATTGCCTGCATGATTTGATATTGAGTTTCAATAATGTCCTCCATGATAGAAAATGGGTACAGAACTTAAAATATATTAATACTACTAAATTAAATTTAAAACTAGAAACTAAAACAAGCTAAACTAAATAACCGGAATATTTACATACATAATGCGTCGTGAAATTCCTAGAAAATTGAATAATAACTACCTTAATTCACCAAATTTGCTTCTGTGTTACTTGTTTGCTGCTGGTCAATGTTTGATCTAAGCGTTCCGTATCCTATGAACGGCTAATGCGCCTTCTCAATTGAACTGGTGAAACCTGCTTCTGGGAGGCCAGCCCAACCGATTCGCCACCGCACAAAGAAACGTTAGAACACTCAATCTTCACTGTCGAAGGACCAAAAATATGTATGCGCTGTTGAGTGGGCACACACACACTTCGATATTTGAATTGTTTGAAATGATAAGTCACTGATAGATTAAATGAGATGCGTTTATTGGTCACTTAATTATCGCGTAACTAATGCTAAAATAGATTGATGAGTAAGGCCTACTGCTTATTATGAGGTGCGAATGCGTACTATCGCGAAAAGGTAGGTACAACTTGTGTGAGGCGACAGAAATGTGCTGATGTGAATGATGTGCGCGTGCCATGTACGATATATGATTCGTACAAATGTACTCGTATTGAAATCGAAAAAAAAAGTAATTTGAATTTTAATTGATTTAATAAAAAAAATAAGGGAATGTTTCTTTTTAGTGAAATTCGCTGTTAAGAGTAGTTTCCGTCCAGCTAAGTTACGTATGCTATCCCGTATACGGTCTGCAGGAGCTGGAGGTGGTGCGCGCGCTGGCGCCGGCGCAGTTCGTGGCGCGCGGGCGCCAGCCGCGCCGCTTCGCCGTGGAGTTCACGCGCCGCGCCGTGGAGCAGGCGCTGGCGGGCGCGTCGCTGGCGGCGCTGGCGGCGGCGGGCTGGGCGCGGCCCCCGCGGCCCGCGGCGCCGGCGCGCGCCGTGGCGGCGGCGGCGGCGGGCGCGCCGCAGTGGGTGGGCGGGCGCTACGTGAAGCTGTCGCGCGCGCTGCCGCAGACGCCGTGGCTGGTGGCGGGGCGGCGCGTGCTGCCCGGCTCCGTGCAGGAGACCATCTGCGGCCCGCTGGCGGCCGCCTTCGGGTACGTGAGTGCCGATCGGTCGGAACGACAGGAACAAATTTCACGCGCGTCATCCGACCGGTCGGAGTAACAGGAAAAAACTTTTGAGACACTTCCTGTAAAGTTTTGACCACTGTGGCGGTTTGCCCGTATTTCATCTATTATTTATTTATTCCTCATACTACCATTATTACAGGTTGCCCCCAATACAATGGTAGTAGACCACAATTATTTCAATTCCTATTACATATAATACAATGGTTTTATAATAATTAGACTTTATTCCAATATACTACCCATACCCCCTTAGTTGAAACCAAAAATTAACATAATCAAGATAAGAATAACATAATTAATCAATCAAATCCGAATTAACATTACCTGTTTTATGTCAAGTTTCTATTCTATGTCAAGTCACAATGGTCTAAGATAAAATTAAAAAGATTACAGTTACCTCTAGCTATACAATTTAAATAAGTCAAATTCCTATTTAATGCCAAGTCAGAATAATCTAAGGTCAAAATAATAAAATTACAATTACAATATAAATAAGTCAAGTTTCCATTAATGTCGTAAATGTTATAAGTTAGTATAAGAAAATTTAAGAATATATGTGAAATCAATTAAACAATGCGCACCTCTTCAGTCTACTACCGCACAGTAAAGGAACGACTCGTTGTCCCGCAGCCTGTCGCCGGAGGAGGGCGAGCAGCGCCTCAAGCTGATGACGGCGGGGCGCGAGGACGTGGACGTGCGCTGCCTCGGCACCGGCCGGCCCTTCGCGCTGGAGGTGAGTGGGCGGGGGTGTCCCGCCGGCGTGGCGGCGCCGCAGTCCGCTCTAACGCTCTGGTGCGCAGGTGGCGGACCCGCGGCGCACGCCGTCGGCGGCGGAGCTGCGGCGCGCGTGCGAGCAGATCTCGGCCGGGCGACAGGTGCGCGTGCAGCGCCTCCAGCCGCTCGCCAGGTACTTACCCCTACGAGCGATCGATCCGATTCATTCTTGCAGACTTTAAAGGCATTTACTTATTAGCCATCAAGCCATTTCGTCTTAATTTAAGTTAAATAGCATTAGAACGTGTCGTCTATACTGGGTATTTTTTATATTCGTTTCAGAAAAACGAATTTGGGCACAGTTCGATAGCAAAATCGCCTGGAAGTTATAATTAGGTGAAAAAAAAAAATACAGCCTCCATACATAATTCCTTTCACCAATACATTTTTCCCATACATTGAAAAAGAAGTTTTTTTTTTCGTCAAATTAATTGCTTGCGAAACTGTGGCCATTTTTTTTGTAAACACCAATTATAAAATTAGGGTGTATAAAACGTAAACGCATTTACTTCACAAGAAAAATGTTTCCCGCGTTTGAAAACTATTCACTTGGTGTCACATGAAGCTAAGCGTCCACCTATCGGCATCGTTCGTAACGGATGCATCGTATTAAACTGATTACAGCATATTTTGTATTAAAACCCAAACAAGTGCCACTTATACGGATCAGACATATTATCGACGATGCTGACGCTGTTACTCGGAATGCCGGCCGCATGAGGCTGCCGATCGTTTACGTGCATCAAACGTACGGTCATTACAAAAATCCGAACGATGTGACGTCGACAATCGGACGGCTGATAGTTATCGCAATTGATGCGATAGGTTCGTTGCGCACGTCGCCGACAGGCGGACGCTTAGCTCACGGCCGCTCGCGACTCAGGGAGGACCTGGCGCTGCTCAAGCGGGGCGAGGAGACCAAGTGCAAGACGTACGAGGCGCTGTGCATCAAGCTGGCGGGGCGCGTGACGCCGCGCGACGTGGCGCGCCTCAACGCCTACCGCAACACGGCCGCCGACGACGCGGCGCGCGTGCGCCTGACGCAGCGCACGCCGCTGCGCGTGCTGCACCGCCGCCCGCTGCTGGCGCGGCGCCGCGCGCTGCTGGCGCTGAGCGCGCGCGCCGTGCCCGCGCACCCCGCGCTGTTCGTGCTGCGCGTGCGCGCCGAGGCGGGCACCTACGTCAAGGAGTGGGCGCACGGCGAGCTGCGCCGCACGCGCCCCGCGCTAGCCGACGCGCTGGGCGCGCGCGCCGACATCCTGGCGCTGGACGTGGCCGACGTGGAGCTGGCGTGGCCGCCCGAGCGCCCCGACCAATAAACTACCTGCCGCACTTTGCATCCTGTTTTATTTATGCCAGCCGATACTTGAAACGATTCGATGAGGTGAAACTCATCCCTGTAATTAAAAAAAAATATCCCTAAAACCGGCATCCATGTTGTCAGGGACTGCCAGTATGGAGGTAACTTTAGAAGGTTGAGTCTACTTAGTTGCGTGGGAGCATTCAGTGAAAGATTCTTTACACTTTGTATCTTTATTACTGACCACAGTCAGTGTGACACGGATAATATAGCTGACTACATTGACTAGATAGAACACTACCCGACACCCAGTAGGCGGGCGAGCCTCACGCACGGCCAATCGGATGCCGACCCTCTGCTCCCCTGAGCTGCTCCCCCAGGGGAGACGATGGGATTTTTTTATCACGACGTCTCCCCTGCGCTGGGGAGACGTTGAACCTTAAAATTATAATGTTACTTTAGTGTTCAAGTACCCCCTATCAATAACACGAGTAAGTAGGTAGGTACATAAATACTTCGTAAAATAAGGAAGTACTTACTGGCCACTTGAATATTCTTCTTGTCTCATTCTTGTCAAAGGAATTATGTTATCAAATTAGTTCATTTTCATTGTATATGTACGGTACATTATAAAGTTAAAAATGCAGGAAAATTTGACTTTCATAAGTAGGAACGGGGGACGAGTATTGTTACATGAAGGTTATCAATATTCAAAACATAAAATGTACCAGAATGGTGCACAACGTTGGGTTTGTTGCAATAAAAAAAAATACAATTGTTCGGGAGCTACTACCATCCAGGTAAAAACTATTACTATGCATTTTTAAATATTGTGTACCTATATGTTAAGCACATGAGCACTTGCATTATAAGTACTGTGCGTGTTAATTGTTGGCTGTTCTGATGCTATAATGGTAAACCGGAACTTCGATAAATGAACTGTAATATCCACAGGAGAATAGCTACCGGGTAAATTTGTGCAAGTCGGTAAGATAGGATAGAGGTACTTGCCTGGCGCAGATATCTCTTCTCGTCGCCCACTGCACTGGATGATATTTGTTTGATGATGATTGACTGGGACGTCCCGTATATTGTTTTTGATCACAAGTACACCTGTTACACTATTTGAATTTAAATGATGATGGCGCGTGTGGCCTGCGTTGTGTTTGAACTCGTTGACTTGTAGAGAGAGGGTGAAGTTTTTACTCTTGCGCCGACCGTCGCAGGAAGCGGTAGGAAACGGAAGTTGAAGGGAATAGGGATGGGACCCATTGCACATTGAATTAATCGACTATGCTCATTCTCCTGTGTTTCGGTAATTTTTGTAATGATAATACTTTAACATTATTCCCCCGCGCTGGCGAAATTTATTGAGACTGAAAAATAGGAATGTCCATATTTTCCCAGTAATACTGTAAGATAATGATTGATAGTTACGCATGATATGAGTATGATATGTTTGTTACATAAATTAAAGCAATATAATAAATTATGTTACATGTTATATGAAATGTGAAAATATTATGTGAAAATTAAAGTTGAAATGTTAATCCGCTCCATCCGGGATGGGGCACAGTTTTACAAGAGGTCTATCAAAGACACCCTGAGCAGTCCTAACCATAGCTGCTCGTGAAATGCCGTCACGGCCGGGATACAATTTGATAATTTTGCCGAAACGCCAGTGCAACGGAGGCTGTTGATCGTCTTTAATGACGACAGCTTGTCCAACGCGAGCTTGATCTGATGACTTTGTCCATTTTAACCTCTGGGATAGACTGGTCAAGTATTCACTATGCCATCTAGCCCAGAAGTCTTGATGCATATGCTGAACGAGTTGCCAACGTTTGAGTCTGTTAAGTTTAATGTTTGAATAATCTGGTGTTGGCAACGAAGTTAACGGTGCCAATGTTAAAAAATGCCCAGGTGTAAGTACTGATGCGTCATTAGGATCAGTGCTGAGTGAGCACAACGGCCTAGAATTAAGGACTGCTTCAACCTGAGTGAGCAAAGTATTAAGTTCCTCATATGTAAGGATTTGTGTTCCAATGACACGATATAAGTGTGATTTTACAGATTTGACGCCCGCCTCCCAAAGTCCCCCAAAATGAGGTGCCCCAGGAGGGTTGAAATGAAACTCTATACGCTCAGTCTCACAGGCTGATTGCATGATACTGGATAACTGTGATTGAGCACCTTTAAAATTACTACCACAATCTGAGTAGATGGTGTTACATCTGCCACGACGTGCGATGAATCTGCGTAATGCAGCTAAAAATGCCTCTGTGGACATGTCTGATGTTAGTTCTAGATGTAATGCTTTTGTAACGAAGCACACAAAAAGACATAAATATGCTTTAGTTGTGCGTGCACCACGGTATCTGTGCACTGTTATATTAAACGGGCCTGCGTAATCGCAGCCGACTGATTGAAATGGTTTTAATTGAGTTATACGCGACTTTGGTAGATCTGCCATTTTTGGTTCAAACGCAACTGGTTTAATGCGAAAACATTTAAAACAATTTGAAACAACTTGATGAATTGCTCGCCGAGGAGACAATATCCAAAAATTTTGTAATAATAAAAAATGTAACTGTTGTAAACCTGGATGAAAATTCTCATTATGTACTGCTTGAATGATGAGTTTAGTTAAACGATGTTTACGTGGAAGTAATGCTGGGTGTTTAGTTTCAAATTCGAGGTCAGATCTATAAAGCCTTCCCCCCACCCGCAAAATGCCAGATTGGTCTAAAAAGGGGTTGAGCTTCCTAAATGATTTAGGTAATGTCTTTCCTGCTGATAAGAGTTCAATTTCACCCTTGAATTCTGATTTTTGAACATGTTTTACCAATATCATAAGAGCCTTGTGATGCTCAGCTTCTGTTAAATGATTTGTCTGTTTGTTTTTGCGCAATGCCGCTATGAATCTGTTACAATAGGCTAAAATACGTTGAATTTTACGTAATGATGAATACCTTTCGATTAAATTATGAATGGGATCAACATTGATTAGGTATATTAGTTAAAATGGTGGTACGCCTTTCGCATATCACGTCACTATCTGAGTCGCATGATGCTTGAACTTGGTCATTGGGCCAATGATTTTGATCGAGTGCTAACCATTCTGGACCTGTCCACCACATGGTATGACTGACGAGATCGTCGGGTAGTAAGCCACGACATGCACAGTCAGCTGGGTTTTGCTTGCCTGGCACATGTTTCCAGATAGCACTGGGTAATTTACGCTGAACATTTGCAATACGATTGCCTACGTACGCCTTGAAATTGGTTGAATTTGACTTGATCCAGGCCAAAACGATCATTGAATCAGACCATGCATAAATGCCATCTATAGTTATAATGTTACAAAATGTACTGATAATGTAGCTCATGAGATCTGCAAGCAATGAAGCACCGCACAGTTCGAGCCTTGGTAATGTTCGGCGTTTGGTTGGAGCAACACGTGATCTTGCGCTGACCAGGCATACATGATTTTGATTGATACTGGAACGAAGATAGACTACTGCGGCATAACCAGCCTCGCTGGCATCGCAGAATCCGTGGATTTGATAATTTACCGCTTGAGGGTGCGTGATACGCCTCGAAATATGAAGCTGTGATAAACTTGGTAACTGTTGCGTATACTTTGTCCAAATATGATGAATATCGGAAGGTACTGGTTCATCCCAAGATGTTCCCAGTAACCACAATCGTTGAATAAGAAATTTTGCTAAAAATGTTATTGGTGTTAGAAGACCGATGGGGTCATAGATCCGGGCAAGCTCTGAAAGCATTGTCCGTTTTGTACAGTCACGTACAATTTGATTAACTTGATAATTAAAGACGTCTTGACGAGCATTCCAAGCAAGTCCTAAGACCTTGACAAAATTACTGTTACTGTCGAATGTCAAATCTGGGACCAATCTGTGTTCCTCTGGAATAATTTGGAGAACAGACGTATGATTGCTGGACCACTTTCTAAGCTCAAAACCACCGGCAGCCATGATGGTGCTCAGTTCCTGATGAAGATGAATTGCTTGGTCTACATCGTCACAACCAGTGACCACATCATCGACGTAAAGGTCACTTCGCAAGACTTTTGCTGCAGTTGGACACGAATCTTGTTCGTCTTGAGCCAGTTGATGCATAGTACGGATGGCTAGAAATGGTGCCGAAGAGACGCCGAAGGTCACGCGATTGATTCTAAATTCTTGAATGGGATCTTCAGGAGAAAATCTAAAAAGAATACGTTGATAATCCCTATGTTCTGGGGTGATAATGATTTGCCGGTACATCTGACGTATGTTGGCTGATAAAACAATCGCATGGAGGCGAAATCGTAAAATTATATTACAAATATCTGATTGCAACTTAGTGCCTGTCAAGAGACTGTCATTGAGTGACCTCCCATCACTATCCTTAGCCGAGGCGTCGTACACTACTCTCAGCTTAGTAGAGACACTAGTTGGCTTCATTACTGCATGATGTGGTATGTAATAAGAAGTAGGAGAACGACACTCTTCAGGTGGAACGAGTTCCATCTGGTTACTTGTCAAATATTCCTTGATATGTGCCTTATATTCTTCTCCAAACGAAGGGTTCTGAAGAAAACGTTTCTCCAGTTGTTTATATCGCCGAAGTGCAATAGAATAAGAATCATTGAAAGTGGGTGCAACCTGATCACGAAATGGTAGGTGCACAATATAACGACCATCACCATCACGTTGATGTGTTAAAGTATAAATGTCCTCGCAACGAATGTCATCTGCAGAGGCTGCTGGTTTGTTAATTGCTTGATTGGGAATACTATCAGTGTCCCATAACTTCTGAATGGCTATGTCCAAATTGGCATCCAGTGATAAATGATTAATTGATACAGGAGTAGACTTGACATTGGGATTGGCTGCTTTGGTCCTACCCATGAGAATAAACCCAAATACTGTGTTAATGGCTGTTGCCATTTGATTACCGCCATCAATTTTACCAGGAAGTAAAATATGCGGAAAGATCTCACCACCAATCAAGATATCGATGGGACAAGCCTTATGAAAATCTGGATCTGCCAGTTTAAGATTTCCTACATGTTGAAAATCATCAATATGGATTGCATGAGTGGGCATATCACCACAAATTTTATTTAAAATAACGGCTTCCATTGTGAATGATGAGTTTAATTTTCCCAATGGACGGAGTTCGAAGAACACCCTGCTGCCTGATTGGGTTGGAGCATCACCGATTCCTAACATAGGAGTAGTGCATGGATAGCGAACCAAGCCAAGTCGACGTGCACATGCATGGGTCATAACATGACTCTGGCTTCCAGGATCGAGCAATGCCCTAACCCTATGATATGTGTTATTGTTACTTTTGATTTCTACTTCCGCTGTAGCAAGTAAAACAAAAGAAGGTGATGATGATGATGATGCTATGTTAGATAATGTTGTTACTGGAGTCACAACTTGTTCCTCAGAACTGGATGGCCCTTGGGTATCAACACGCTGTTTATCTCTTAATGATGCTTCCTTCTTAGGAAAATGTAGTAAGGTGTTATGACGTTGATTGCATGTCTTACACGACTGAGTTGAGGAGCATGTTGATGTACTATATTGGGTCGCAAACAATTCAAGCAAAGTTTATGTTGCCTTGCAATTTGTGACCTCTCTTGAGGAGATTTAGAGAGAAAATTACTGCATTTATAAAGACCATGATTTTCTTTACAAATCATACAATTAAATGTTGTAGTAGTAGCCAACATTGTTGAAGGTTTAGTGATTACTTCCGATTTATTTTTGCTTTGTAATGAATTGTTGCTCCGTTTGGTATTAACATTATTGTTACTAACATTTGATTTAGTGTTATTAGCTATTGATAATTGTGGGATATTTGTGATTGATGAACGCTCTAATGCATCACACCTATCCACTAAAAATGTTCTTAGTTGATCAAACCGTGGAAAATCACCTCGGTTACATGAAATCTCAAATGCTTCACGAGATTTCTTATCAATTTTTGTTAAGAGAGAATGAAATAAAACAAAATCCCAATTAGAAGTAGGTAGACCTAATGAAGTTAACATAGAAAGGTTCTCAGCAAAACTGTCTAAGAGGGTGCGCAAATTTTGCACCGATTCTGTGTTTATTTTTAAATTACAAATATTTTCCCAACATAAAAATGCAAGATATCGCTTATTGGTATATCTGTTTACGAGGGCTTCATATGCACTAATGTAATTAGAATCTGAAATGGGATAAGCCCTAATAAGATTCACTGGTTCCCCTGAGAGGGAAGTGAGAAGATATTGAAACTTCTCAACATTTGATAAATCTGTTCTGTTGTGAACTAAAGTGTTAAACAAGTCAATATAACCTGGAAAGTCTTTAAGTTGACCTGAGAAATTGGGTAATTTAATAGGTGGCAATTTTGCCTGCTTCTTATGATCACATGATGAAGAGGATGTAGAGGGCTTGACCTCTGTACTACTTTTAGGTAAAAGTTTACGTTGCACTTCAAGAACTTCAAAATACATGTCATCTGCTTGTTCTTGATAGATGGTTTGTTTGAGAATACATTCCTCATTTCCTAGACCCCTGTATTCACTTACCAATTTGATATGAGAATCATTAAACGTACTTATCCATAATGGATTCTAACCTTGAGCACCATGTTTCGAAACGTGGAAGAAGATTAGGGTCTTTTATACAGTTACGAGCGCAGGTAACTGCATCTGTCAGCCTTTTAAAAGCAATGTTACGCTTGGATTCATAATGAGCTACCATTGCTTCACTCATGATGATTGATTTTAAAAATTTATAAAATACAGATTTTAAGGAAACTATTAAATAATGTTGTTTATTCAGTAATATTAGCAATTAGAACCACTGTTCACATAAAAATTATGGATTAAATGCGTGTAAACTATGTTTGTTTACAATGGTAGAAAATTACTTTGACAAGTTTGACAACCTATCAAAATACTACTAAAAATGGGTAGAAATTTTATTAATAGTAGGTTTTTAACGGAAGTACAGTTAATTGTACGAAATTAAACAAGTTATAATAAATGGTTTTTGATAAAATCGAAGGACCTGTGTTATATTAAGTATATAAATACGATAACAATTTAAATTGAATTAATATAATGATTGATGAAAGCTTGATAGAAATGTTGTTCCATAAACAAACGTCGGGCACTACTTGAATGAATGACTCATAAGCTTTAACAAAAACATCACTTGAGCGTCGTATAGCACTTACAACGTCGTCAGTTTTTTGTTTATACGAGCTCGGTCGTGATTTACGATTTACGGAAAAAAGCAGTCAAGCTGATAAAACAATCTTCTAACAAGAACTGAAGTTGACTATTTTGCGTTAATATTACGACAAAATGGCACTGTAATATAATGTTTACCTATTTACTACGATTACAACGTTTTATGTTACGCGTAACGAGCTATGATGATGAAATTAAAACGCTGTACGTTACGTTTTAATAACTAAAACGTGTCTAAACGTTATATGTTACGTCTAAACCACATAATATGTTGAAATGTATGTCCAAATTTCACATGTTATACTTATACAGACTCACATCGAAAACACGTCCAAACACGAAATTAAATTGCTATATATTTGCCTACTCAGGGTGCTTTGCGCTCACGCAAAAGCGTAGGTACCTATGTTATGTTTCGATTTGAATGACTGAAATATTCCGAAACTACTTGTTGTCTTTTAATGAATAATGTGTTAAGCATACATAAATATTATGAATTTATAATGCACTGGTAATTAATGAATAGTGTAATAAATGTATTATTGAGTGAATATGGACGCCAGACGCAATATTGAAAATATTTGATAATTATAAAATGGTAGCCATCTTAGTAGGTACGAATTTGAAAATCCGGCTCGAAGGATCAAAAATGTTAATTGTTGGCTGTTCTGATGCTATAATGGTAAACCGGAACTTCGATAAATGAACTGTAATATCCACAGGAGAATAGCTACCGGGTAAATTTGTGCAAGTCGGTAAGATAGGATAGAGGTACTTGCCTGGCGCAGATATCTCTTCTCGTCGCCCACTGCACTGGATGATATTTGTTTGATGATGATTGACTGGGACGTCCCGTATATTGTTTTTGATCACAAGTACACCTGTTACACTATTTGAATTTAAATGATGATGGCGCGTGTGGCCTGCGTTGTGTTTGAACTCGTTGACTTGTAGAGAGAGAGTGAAGTTTTTACTCTTGCGCCGACCGTCGCAGGAAGCGGTAGGAAACGGAAGTTGAAGGGAATAGGGATGGGACCCATTGCACATTGAATTAATCGACTATGCTCATTCTCCTGTGTTTCGGTAATTTTTGTAATGATAATACTTTAACATTATTCCCCCGCGCTGGCGAAATTTATTGAGACTGAAAAATAGGAATGTCCATATTTTCCCAGTAATACTGTAAGATAATGATTGATAGTTACGCATGATATGAGTATGATATGTTTGTTACATAAATTAAAGCAATATAATAAATTATGTTACATGTTATATGAAATGTGAAAATATTATGTGAAAATTAAAGTTGAAATGTTAATCCGCTCCATCCGGGATGGGGCACAGTTTTACAAGAGGTCTATCAAAGACACCCTGAGCAGTCCTAACCATAGCTGCTCGTGAAATGCCGTCACGGCCGGGATACAATTTGATAATTTTGCCGAAACGCCAGTGCAACGGAGGCTGTTGATCGTCTTTAATGACGACAGCTTGTCCAACGCGAGCTTGATCTGATGACTTTGTCCATTTTAACCTCTGGGATAGACTGGTCAAGTATTCACTATGCCATCTAGCCCAGAAGTCTTGATGCATATGCTGAACGAGTTGCCAACGTTTGAGTCTGTTAAGTTTAATGTTTGAATAATCTGGTGTTGGCAACGAAGTTAACGGTGCCAATGTTAAAAAATGCCCAGGTGTAAGTACTGATGCGTCATTAGGATCAGTGCTGAGTGAGCACAACGGCCTAGAATTAAGGACTGCTTCAACCTGAGTGAGCAAAGTATTAAGTTCCTCATATGTAAGGATTTGTGTTCCAATGACACGATATAAGTGTGATTTTACAGATTTGACGCCCGCCTCCCAAAGTCCCCCAAAATGAGGTGCCCCAGGAGGGTTGAAATGAAACTCTATACGCTCAGTCTCACAGGCTGATTGCATGATACTGGATAACTGTGATTGAGCACCTTTAAAATTACTACCACAATCTGAGTAGATGGTGTTACATCTGCCACGACGTGCGATGAATCTGCGTAATGCAGCTAAAAATGCCTCTGTGGACATGTCTGATGTTAGTTCTAGATGTAATGCTTTTGTAACGAAGCACACAAAATGACATAAATATGCTTTAGTTGTGCGTGCACCACGGTATCTGTGCACTGTTATATTAAACGGGCCTGCGTAATCGCAGCCGACTGATTGAAATGGTTTTAATTGAGTTATACGCGACTTTGGTAGATCTGCCATTTTTGGTTCAAACGCAACTGGTTTAATGCGAAAACATTTAAAACAATTTGAAACAACTTGATGAATTGCTCGCCGAGGAGACAATATTCAAAAATTTTGTAATAATAAAAAATGTAACTGTTGTAAACCTGGATGAAAATTCTCATTATGTTCTGCTTGAATGATGAGTTTAGTTAAACGATGTTTACGTGGAAGTAATGCTGGGTGTTTAGTTTCAAATTCGAGGTCAGATCTATAAAGCCTTCCCCCCACCCGCAAAATGCCAGATTGGTCTAAAAAGGGGTTGAGCTTCCTAAATGATTTAGGTAATGTCTTTCCTGCTGATAAGAGTTCAATTTCACCCTTGAATTCTGATTTTTGAACATGTTTTACCAATATCATAAGAGCCTTGTGATGCTCAGCTTCTGTTAAATGATTTGTCTGTTTGTTTTTGCGCAATGCCGCTATGAATCTGTTACAATAGGCTAAAATACGTTGAATTTTACGTAATGATGAATACCTTTCGATTAAATTATGAATGGGATCAACATTGATTAGGTATATTAGTTAAAATGGTGGTACGCCTTTCGCATATCACGTCACTATCTGAGTCGCATGATGCTTGAACTTGGTCATTGGGCCAATGATTTTGATCGAGTGCTAACCATTCTGGACCTGTCCACCACATGGTATGACTGACGAGATCGTCGGGTAGTAAGCCACGACATGCACAGTCAGCTGGGTTTTGCTTGCCTGGCACATGTTTCCAGATAGCACTGGGTAATTTACGCTGAACATTTGCAATACGATTGCCTACGTACGCCTTGAAATTGGTTGAATTTGACTTGATCCAGGCCAAAACGATCATTGAATCAGACCATGCATAAATGCCATCTATAGTTATAATGTTACAAAATGTACTGATAATGTAGCTCATGAGATCTGCAAGCAATGAAGCACCGCACAGTTCGAGCCTTGGTAATGTTCGGCGTTTGGTTGGAGCAACACGTGATCTTGCGCTGACCAGGCATACATGATTTTGATTGATACTGGAACGAAGATAGACTACTGCGGCATAACCAGCCTCGCTGGCATCGCAGAATCCGTGGATTTGATAATTTACCGCTTGAGGGTGCGTGATACGCCTCGAAATATGAAGCTGTGATAAACTTGGTAACTGTTGCGTATACTTTGTCCAAATATGATGAATATCGGAAGGTACTGGTTCATCCCAAGATGTTCCCAGTAACCACAATCGTTGAATAAGAAATTTTGCTAAAAATGTTATTGGTGTTAGAAGACCGATGGGGTCATAGATCCGGGCAAGCTCTGAAAGCATTGTCCGTTTTGTACAGTCACGTACAATTTGATTAACTTGATAATTAAAGACGTCTTGACGAGCATTCCAAGCAAGTCCTAAGACCTTGACAAAATTACTGTTACTGTCGAATGTCAAATCTGGGACCAATCTGTGTTCCTCTGGAATAATTTGGAGAACAGACGTATGATTGCTGGACCACTTTCTAAGCTCAAAACCACCGGCAGCCATGATGGTGCTCAGTTCCTGATGAAGATGAATTGCTTGGTCTACATCGTCACAACCAGTGACCACATCATCGACGTAAAGGTCACTTCGCAAGACTTTTGCTGCAGTTGGACACGAATCTTGTTCGTCTTGAGCCAGTTGATGCATAGTACGGATGGCTAGAAATGGTGCCGAAGAGACGCCGAAGGTCACGCGATTGATTCTAAATTCTTGAATGGGATCTTCAGGAGAAAATCTAAAAAGAATACGTTGATAATCCCTATGTTCTGGGGTGATAATGATTTGCCGGTACATCTGACGTATGTTGGCTGATAAAACAATCGCATGGAGGCGAAATCGTAAAATTATATTACAAATATCTGATTGCAACTTAGTGCCTGTCAAGAGACTGTCATTGAGTGACCTCCCATCACTATCCTTAGCCGAGGCGTCGTACACTACTCTCAGCTTAGTAGAGACACTAGTTGGCTTCATTACTGCATGATGTGGTATGTAATAAGAAGTAGGAGAACGACACTCTTCAGGTGGAACGAGTTCCATCTGGTTACTTGTCAAATATTCCTTGATATGTGCCTTATATTCTTCTCCAAACGAAGGGTTCTGAAGAAAACGTTTCTCCAGTTGTTTATATCGCCGAAGTGCAATAGAATAAGAATCATTGAAAGTGGGTGCAACCTGATCACGAAATGGTAGGTGCACAATATAACGACCATCACCATCACGTTGATGTGTTAAAGTATAAATGTCCTCGCAACGAATGTCATCTGCAGAGGCTGCTGGTTTGTTAATTGCTTGATTGGGAATACTATCAGTGTCCCATAACTTCTGAATGGCTATGTCCAAATTGGCATCCAGTGATAAATGATTAATTGATACAGGAGTAGACTTGACATTGGGATTGGCTGCTTTGGTCCTACCCATGAGAATAAACCCAAATACTGTGTTAATGGCTGTTGCCATTTGATTACCGCCATCAATTTTACCAGGAAGTAAAATATGCGGAAAGATCTCACCACCAATCAAGATATCGATGGGACAAGCCTTATGAAAATCTGGATCTGCCAGTTTAAGATTTCCTACATGTTGAAAATCATCAATATGGATTGCATGAGTGGGCATATCACCACAAATTTTATTTAAAATAACGGCTTCCATTGTGAATGATGAGTTTAATTTTCCCAATGGACGGAGTTCGAAGAACACCCTGCTGCCTGATTGGGTTGGAGCATCACCGATTCCTAACATAGGAGTAGTGCATGGATAGCGAACCAAGCCAAGTCGACGTGCACATGCATGGGTCATAACATGACTCTGGCTTCCAGGATCGAGCAATGCCCTAACCCTATGATATGTGTTATTGTTACTTTTGATTTCTACTTCCGCTGTAGCAAGTAAAACAAAAGAAGGTGATGATGATGATGATGCTATGTTAGATAATGTTGTTACTGGAGTCACAACTTGTTCCTCAGAACTGGATGGCCCTTGGGTATCAACACGCTGTTTATCTCTTAATGATGCTTCCTTCTTAGGAAAATGTAGTAAGGTGTTATGACGTTGATTGCATGTCTTACACGACTGAGTTGAGGAGCATGTTGATGTACTATATTGGGTCGCAAACAATTCAAGCAAAGTTTATGTTGCCTTGCAATTTGTGACCTCTCTTGAGGAGATTTAGAGAGAAAATTACTGCATTTATAAAGACCATGATTTTCTTTACAAATCATACAATTAAATGTTGTAGTAGTAGCCAACATTGTTGAAGGTTTAGTGATTACTTCCGATTTATTTTTGCTTTGTAATGAATTGTTGCTCCGTTTGGTATTAACATTATTGTTACTAACATTTGATTTAGTGTTATTAGCTATTGATAATTGTGGGATATTTGTGATTGATGAACGCTCTAATGCATCACACCTATCCACTAAAAATGTTCTTAGTTGATCAAACCGTGGAAAATCACCTCGGTTACATGAAATCTCAAATGCTTCACGAGATTTCTTATCAATTTTTGTTAAGAGAGAATGAAATAAAACAAAATCCCAATTAGAAGTAGGTAGACCTAATGAAGTTAACATAGAAAGGTTCTCAGCAAAACTGTCTAAGAGGGTGCGCAAATTTTGCACCGATTCTGTGTTTATTTTTAAATTACAAATATTTTCCCAACATAAAAATGCAAGATATCGCTTATTGGTATATCTGTTTACGAGGGCTTCATATGCACTAATGTAATTAGAATCTGAAATGGGATAAGCCCTAATAAGATTCACTGGTTCCCCTGAGAGGGAAGTGAGAAGATATTGAAACTTCTCAACATTTGATAAATCTGTTCTGTTGTGAACTAAAGTGTTAAACAAGTCAATATAACCTGGAAAGTCTTTAAGTTGACCTGAGAAATTGGGTAATATAATAGGTGGCAATTTTGCCTGCTTCTTATGATCACATGATGAAGAGGATGTAGAGGGCTTGACCTCTGTACTACTTTTAGGTAAAAGTTTACGTTGCACTTCAAGAACTTCAAAATACATGTCATCTGCTTGTTCTTGATAGATGGTTTGTTTGAGAATACATTCCTCATTTCCTAGACCCCTGTATTCACTTACCAATTTGATATGAGAATCATTAAACGTACTTATCCATAATGGATTCTAACCTTGAGCACCATGTTTCGAAACGTGGAAGAAGATTAGGGTCTTTTATACAGTTACGAGCGCAGGTAACTGCATCTGTCAGCCTTTTAAAAGCAATGTTACGCTTGGATTCATAATGAGCTACCATTGCTTCACTCATGATGATTGATTTTAAAAATTTATAAAATACAGATTTTAAGGAAACTATTAAATAATGTTGTTTATTCAGTAATATTAGCAATTAGAACCACTGTTCACATAAAAATTATGGATTAAATGCGTGTAAACTATGTTTGTTTACAATGGTAGAAAATTACTTTGACAAGTTTGACAACCTATCAAAATACTACTAAAAATGGGTAGAAATTTTATTAATAGTAGGTTTTTAACGGAAGTACAGTTAATTGTACGAAATTAAACAAGTTATAATAAATGGTTTTTGATAAAATCGAAGGACCTGTGTTATATTAAGTATATAAATACGATAACAATTTAAATTGAATTAATATAATGATTGATGAAAGCTTGATAGAAATGTTGTTCCATAAACAAACGTCGGGCACTACTTGAATGAATGACTCATAAGCTTTAACAAAAACATCACTTGAGCGTCGTATAGCACTTACAACGTCGTCAGTTTTTTGTTTATACGAGCTCGGTCGTGATTTACGATTTACGGAAAAAAGCAGTCAAGCTGATAAAACAATCTTCTAACAAGAACTGAAGTTGACTATTTTGCGTTAATATTACGACAAAATGGCACTGTAATATAATGTTTACCTATTTACTACGATTACAACGTTTTATGTTACGCGTAACGAGCTATGATGATGAAATTAAAACGCTGTACGTTACGTTTTAATAACTAAAACGTGTCTAAACGTTATATGTTACGTCTAAACCACATAATATGTTGAAATGTATGTCCAAATTTCACATGTTATACTTATACAGACTCACATCGAAAACACGTCCAAACACGAAATTAAATTGCTATATATTTGCCTACTCAGGGTGCTTTGCGCTCACGCAAAAGCGTAGGTACCTATGTTATGTTTCGATTTGAATGACTGAAATATTCCGAAACTACTTGTTGTCTTTTAATGAATAATGTGTTAAGCATACATAAATATTATGAATTTATAATGCACTGGTAATTAATGAATAGTGTAATAAATGTATTATTGAGTGAATATGGACGCCAGACGCAATATTGAAAATATTTGATAATTATAAAATGGTAGCCATCTTAGTAGGTACGAATTTGAAAATCCGGCTCGAAGGATCAAAAATGTTAATTGTTGGCTGTTCTGATGCTATAATGGTAAACCGGAACTTCGATAAATGAACTGTAATATCCACAGGAGAATAGCTACCGGGTAAATTTGTGCAAGTCGGTAAGATAGGATAGAGGTACTTGCCTGGCGCAGATATCTCTTCTCGTCGCCCACTGCACTGGATGATATTTGTTTGATGATGATTGACTGGGACGTCCCGTATATTGTTTTTGATCACAAGTACACCTGTTACACTATTTGAATTTAAATGATGATGGCGCGTGTGGCCTGCGTTGTGTTTGAACTCGTTGACTTGTAGAGAGAGAGTGAAGTTTTTACTCTTGCGCCGACCGTCGCAGGAAGCGGTAGGAAACGGAAGTTGAAGGGAATAGGGATGGGACCCATTGCACATTGAATTAATCGACTATGCTCATTCTCCTGTGTTTCGGTAATTTTTGTAATGATAATACTTTAACATTATTCCCCCGCGCTGGCGAAATTTATTGAGACTGAAAAATAGGAATGTCCATATTTTCCCAGTAATACTGTAAGATAATGATTGATAGTTACGCATGATATGAGTATGATATGTTTGTTACATAAATTAAAGCAATATAATAAATTATGTTACATGTTATATGAAATGTGAAAATATTATGTGAAAATTAAAGTTGAAATGTTAATCCGCTCCATCCGGGATGGGGCACAGTTTTACAAGAGGTCTATCAAAGACACCCTGAGCAGTCCTAACCATAGCTGCTCGTGAAATGCCGTCACGGCCGGGATACAATTTGATAATTTTGCCGAAACGCCAGTGCAACGGAGGCTGTTGATCGTCTTTAATGACGACAGCTTGTCCAACGCGAGCTTGATCTGATGACTTTGTCCATTTTAACCTCTGGGATAGACTGGTCAAGTATTCACTATGCCATCTAGCCCAGAAGTCTTGATGCATATGCTGAACGAGTTGCCAACGTTTGAGTCTGTTAAGTTTAATGTTTGAATAATCTGGTGTTGGCAACGAAGTTAACGGTGCCAATGTTAAAAAATGCCCAGGTGTAAGTACTGATGCGTCATTAGGATCAGTGCTGAGTGAGCACAACGGCCTAGAATTAAGGACTGCTTCAACCTGAGTGAGCAAAGTATTAAGTTCCTCATATGTAAGGATTTGTGTTCCAATGACACGATATAAGTGTGATTTTACAGATTTGACGCCCGCCTCCCAAAGTCCCCCAAAATGAGGTGCCCCAGGAGGGTTGAAATGAAACTCTATACGCTCAGTCTCACAGGCTGATTGCATGATACTGGATAACTGTGATTGAGCACCTTTAAAATTACTACCACAATCTGAGTAGATGGTGTTACATCTGCCACGACGTGCGATGAATCTGCGTAATGCAGCTAAAAATGCCTCTGTGGACATGTCTGATGTTAGTTCTAGATGTAATGCTTTTGTAACGAAGCACACAAAAAGACATAAATATGCTTTAGTTGTGCGTGCACCACGGTATCTGTGCACTGTTATATTAAACGGGCCTGCGTAATCGCAGCCGACTGATTGAAATGGTTTTAATTGAGTTATACGCGACTTTGGTAGATCTGCCATTTTTGGTTCAAACGCAACTGGTTTAATGCGAAAACATTTAAAACAATTTGAAACAACTTGATGAATTGCTCGCCGAGGAGACAATATCCAAAAATTTTGTAATAATAAAAAATGTAACTGTTGTAAACCTGGATGAAAATTCTCATTATGTACTGCTTGAATGATGAGTTTAGTTAAACGATGTTTACGTGGAAGTAATGCTGGGTGTTTAGTTTCAAATTCGAGGTCAGATCTATAAAGCCTTCCCCCCACCCGCAAAATGCCAGATTGGTCTAAAAAGGGGTTGAGCTTCCTAAATGATTTAGGTAATGTCTTTCCTGCTGATAAGAGTTCAATTTCACCCTTGAATTCTGATTTTTGAACATGTTTTACCAATATCATAAGAGCCTTGTGATGCTCAGCTTCTGTTAAATGATTTGTCTGTTTGTTTTTGCGCAATGCCGCTATGAATCTGTTACAATAGGCTAAAATACGTTGAATTTTACGTAATGATGAATACCTTTCGATTAAATTATGAATGGGATCAACATTGATTAGGTATATTAGTTAAAATGGTGGTACGCCTTTCGCATATCACGTCACTATCTGAGTCGCATGATGCTTGATCTTGGTCATTGGGCCAATGATTTTGATCGAGTGCTAACCATTCTGGACCTGTCCACCACATGGTATGACTGACGAGATCGTCGGGTAGTAAGCCACGACATGCACAGTCAGCTGGGTTTTGCTTGCCTGGCACATGTTTCCAGATAGCACTGGGTAATTTACGCTGAACATTTGCAATACGATTGCCTACGTACGCCTTGAAATTGGTTGAATTTGACTTGATCCAGGCCAAAACGATCATTGAATCAGACCATGCATAAATGCCATCTATAGTTATAATGTTACAAAATGTACTGATAATGTAGCTCATGAGATCTGCAAGCAATGAAGCACCGCACAGTTCGAGCCTTGGTAATGTTCGGCGTTTGGTTGGAGCAACACGTGATCTTGCGCTGACCAGGCATACATGATTTTGATTGATACTGGAACGAAGATAGACTACTGCGGCATAACCAGCCTCGCTGGCATCGCAGAATCCGTGGATTTGATAATTTACCGCTTGAGGGTGCGTGATACGCCTCGAAATATGAAGCTGTGATAAACTTGGTAACTGTTGCGTATACTTTGTCCAAATATGATGAATATCGGAAGGTACTGGTTCATCCCAAGATGTTCCCAGTAACCACAATCGTTGAATAAGAAATTTTGCTAAAAATGTTATTGGTGTTAGAAGACCGATGGGGTCATAGATCCGGGCAAGCTCTGAAAGCATTGTCCGTTTTGTACAGTCACGTACAATTTGATTAACTTGATAATTAAAGACGTCTTGACGAGCATTCCAAGCAAGTCCTAAGACCTTGACAAAATTACTGTTACTGTCGAATGTCAAATCTGGGACCAATCTGTGTTCCTCTGGAATAATTTGGAGAACAGACGTATGATTGCTGGACCACTTTCTAAGCTCAAAACCACCGGCAGCCATGATGGTGCTCAGTTCCTGATGAAGATGAATTGCTTGGTCTACATCGTCACAACCAGTGACCACATCATCGACGTAAAGGTCACTTCGCAAGACTTTTGCTGCAGTTGGACACGAATCTTGTTCGTCTTGAGCCAGTTGATGCATAGTACGGATGGCTAGAAATGGTGCCGAAGAGACGCCGAAGGTCACGCGATTGATTCTAAATTCTTGAATGGGATCTTCAGGAGAAAATCTAAAAAGAATACGTTGATAATCCCTATGTTCTGGGGTGATAATGATTTGCCGGTACATCTGACGTATGTTGGCTGATAAAACAATCGCATGGAGGCGAAATCGTAAAATTATATTACAAATATCTGATTGCAACTTAGTGCCTGTCAAGAGACTGTCATTGAGTGACCTCCCATCACTATCCTTAGCCGAGGCGTCGTACACTACTCTCAGCTTAGTAGAGACACTAGTTGGCTTCATTACTGCATGATGTGGTATGTAATAAGAAGTAGGAGAACGACACTCTTCAGGTGGAACGAGTTCCATCTGGTTACTTGTCAAATATTCCTTGATATGTGCCTTATATTCTTCTCCAAACGAAGGGTTCTGAAGAAAACGTTTCTCCAGTTGTTTATATCGCCGAAGTGCAATAGAATAAGAATCATTGAAAGTGGGTGCAACCTGATCACGAAATGGTAGGTGCACAATATAACGACCATCACCATCACGTTGATGTGTTAAAGTATAAATGTCCTCGCAACGAATGTCATCTGCAGAGGCTGCTGGTTTGTTAATTGCTTGATTGGGAATACTATCAGTGTCCCATAACTTCTGAATGGCTATGTCCAAATTGGCATCCAGTGATAAATGATTAATTGATACAGGAGTAGACTTGACATTGGGATTGGCTGCTTTGGTCCTACCCATGAGAATAAACCCAAATACTGTGTTAATGGCTGTTGCCATTTGATTACCGCCATCAATTTTACCAGGAAGTAAAATATGCGGAAAGATCTCACCACCAATCAAGATATCGATGGGACAAGCCTTATGAAAATCTGGATCTGCCAGTTTAAGATTTCCTACATGTTGAAAATCATCAATATGGATTGCATGAGTGGGCATATCACCACAAATTTTATTTAAAATAACGGCTTCCATTGTGAATGATGAGTTTAATTTTCCCAATGGACGGAGTTCGAAGAACACCCTGCTGCCTGATTGGGTTGGAGCATCACCGATTCCTAACATAGGAGTAGTGCATGGATAGCGAACCAAGCCAAGTCGACGTGCACATGCATGGGTCATAACATGACTCTGGCTTCCAGGATCGAGCAATGCCCTAACCCTATGATATGTGTTATTGTTACTTTTGATTTCTACTTCCGCTGTAGCAAGTAAAACAAAAGAAGGTGATGATGATGATGATGCTATGTTAGATAATGTTGTTACTGGAGTCACAACTTGTTCCTCAGAACTGGATGGCCCTTGGGTATCAACACGCTGTTTATCTCTTAATGATGCTTCCTTCTTAGGAAAATGTAGTAAGGTGTTATGACGTTGATTGCATGTCTTACACGACTGAGTTGAGGAGCATGTTGATGTACTATATTGGGTCGCAAACAATTCAAGCAAAGTTTATGTTGCCTTGCAATTTGTGACCTCTCTTGAGGAGATTTAGAGAGAAAATTACTGCATTTATAAAGACCATGATTTTCTTTACAAATCATACAATTAAATGTTGTAGTAGTAGCCAACATTGTTGAAGGTTTAGTGATTACTTCCGATTTATTTTTGCTTTGTAATGAATTGTTGCTCCGTTTGGTATTAACATTATTGTTACTAACATTTGATTTAGTGTTATTAGCTATTGATAATTGTGGGATATTTGTGATTGATGAACGCTCTAATGCATCACACCTATCCACTAAAAATGTTCTTAGTTGATCAAACCGTGGAAAATCACCTCGGTTACATGAAATCTCAAATGCTTCACGAGATTTCTTATCAATTTTTGTTAAGAGAGAATGAAATAAAACAAAATCCCAATTAGAAGTAGGTAGACCTAATGAAGTTAACATAGAAAGGTTCTCAGCAAAACTGTCTAAGAGGGTGCGCAAATTTTGCACCGATTCTGTGTTTATTTTTAAATTACAAATATTTTCCCAACATAAAAATGCAAGATATCGCTTATTGGTATATCTGTTTACGAGGGCTTCATATGCACTAATGTAATTAGAATCTGAAATGGGATAAGCCCTAATAAGATTCACTGGTTCCCCTGAGAGGGAAGTGAGAAGATATTGAAACTTCTCAACATTTGATAAATCTGTTCTGTTGTGAACTAAAGTGTTAAACAAGTCAATATAACCTGGAAAGTCTTTAAGTTGACCTGAGAAATTGGGTAATTTAATAGGTGGCAATTTTGCCTGCTTCTTATGATCACATGATGAAGAGGATGTAGAGGGCTTGACCTCTGTACTACTTTTAGGTAAAAGTTTACGTTGCACTTCAAGAACTTCAAAATACATGTCATCTGCTTGTTCTTGATAGATGGTTTGTTTGAGAATACATTCCTCATTTCCTAGACCCCTGTATTCACTTACCAATTTGATATGAGAATCATTAAACGTACTTATCCATAATGGATTCTAACCTTGAGCACCATGTTTCGAAACGTGGAAGAAGATTAGGGTCTTTTATACAGTTACGAGCGCAGGTAACTGCATCTGTCAGCCTTTTAAAAGCAATGTTACGCTTGGATTCATAATGAGCTACCATTGCTTCACTCATGATGATTGATTTTAAAAATTTATAAAATACAGATTTTAAGGAAACTATTAAATAATGTTGTTTATTCAGTAATATTAGCAATTAGAACCACTGTTCACATAAAAATTATGGATTAAATGCGTGTAAACTATGTTTGTTTACAATGGTAGAAAATTACTTTGACAAGTTTGACAACCTATCAAAATACTACTAAAAATGGGTAGAAATTTTATTAATAGTAGGTTTTTAACGGAAGTACAGTTAATTGTACGAAATTAAACAAGTTATAATAAATGGTTTTTGATAAAATCGAAGGACCTGTGTTATATTAAGTATATAAATACGATAACAATTTAAATTGAATTAATATAATGATTGATGAAAGCTTGATAGAAATGTTGTTCCATAAACAAACGTCGGGCACTACTTGAATGAATGACTCATAAGCTTTAACAAAAACATCACTTGAGCGTCGTATAGCACTTACAACGTCGTCAGTTTTTTGTTTATACGAGCTCGGTCGTGATTTACGATTTACGGAAAAAAGCAGTCAAGCTGATAAAACAATCTTCTAACAAGAACTGAAGTTGACTATTTTGCGTTAATATTACGACAAAATGGCACTGTAATATAATGTTTACCTATTTACTACGATTACAACGTTTTATGTTACGCGTAACGAGCTATGATGATGAAATTAAAACGCTGTACGTTACGTTTTAATAACTAAAACGTGTCTAAACGTTATATGTTACGTCTAAACCACATAATATGTTGAAATGTATGTCCAAATTTCACATGTTATACTTATACAGACTCACATCGAAAACACGTCCAAACACGAAATTAAATTGCTATATATTTGCCTACTCAGGGTGCTTTGCGCTCACGCAAAAGCGTAGGTACCTATGTTATGTTTCGATTTGAATGACTGAAATATTCCGAAACTACTTGTTGTCTTTTAATGAATAATGTGTTAAGCATACATAAATATTATGAATTTATAATGCACTGGTAATTAATGAATAGTGTAATAAATGTATTATTGAGTGAATATGGACGCCAGACGCAATATTGAAAATATTTGATAATTATAAAATGGTAGCCATCTTAGTAGGTACGAATTTGAAAATCCGGCTCGAAGGATCAAAAATGTTAATTGTTGGCTGTTCTGATGCTATAATGGTAAACCGGAACTTCGATAAATGAACTGTAATATCCACAGGAGAATAGCTACCGGGTAAATTTGTGCAAGTCGGTAAGATAGGATAGAGGTACTTGCCTGGCGCAGATATCTCTTCTCGTCGCCCACTGCACTGGATGATATTTGTTTGATGATGATTGACTGGGACGTCCCGTATATTGTTTTTGATCACAAGTACACCTGTTACACTATTTGAATTTAAATGATGATGGCGCGTGTGGCCTGCGTTGTGTTTGAACTCGTTGACTTGTAGAGAGAGAGTGAAGTTTTTACTCTTGCGCCGACCGTCGCAGGAAGCGGTAGGAAACGGAAGTTGAAGGGAATAGAGATGGGACCCATTGCACATTGAATTAATCGACTATGCTCATTCTCCTGCACTGAGAGAAAAAAAGGCCAACAAAGCGACAATAAAAACTTTGTTAAGATTTTATTGTGATAGCATTAAAGTACTTTGCTACTTCAACGAGCTGTGCATAGCGGAACCAACAATCTTTTTGTTGTTGATTTTTTATTGTGCGTCGAGCTATAGACACCTGAATGCTATGACAAAGTTCAAAATGCTTTGATAAGTTGGCAATGTCATTTTGTTAGCTTACCAACATATGAGTTGATATAATAGCAAAGTTAAAGGTTGTTGGAATGTAAAAAATTTACTTTGTTGAGAGATCCAAACAACATTGTCATGTTAACTACTTCATATTTTGCTAAAGTCATACATTGTATTCCCATCAAATTCAACATAAGCTTTCCAACAACTCTTATTTTGATAAATACAACTTTGTTGTAGAATCTCGGCATACTTAGTTGGGTCAAAAAAGTGCGGGAGAAGGGCGGGTAGCAGGGGACGGGGAACTATTGCGTGGTAACTGGTGTCCTCCACGTGGCTCGTTCATTTGTGTGTCGGCGACTGGACGACGCGCTAGTTCAAATAGGTATTATTTTGTTCGTCGTATTTTGTGTGCGTGACAGTATTTGTAATTTTAAACATACCAATATCGTGGATCGTTTTTGTTATGTAAGTGACGTCCAATTATTTATTAATCTCTGTGTGCAAAATAATTGTGCATGTTAACGGACAGTGCGTGTAAAGTTCAGCATGGAGGAAAATATTACCAGTTTAAAAGATTGTCATTCCTGTAAATAAGCCGTTGACATCATATATGTATAGATAGTGCTTAATTTGATATGAATGTAAAATAAAGTACTTATCAAAAATTGTTATACCTAATCATTGATTTTGTCATTGAAAATATAAACTCATTAAATTACATTGCATTTTATTCATTTCACCATAACCTTCTTGGTAAGAACGTCACCTGCAGGTTTTTTACGTTTACTTAATTAAAGTGTTTGTCTCATTTCATATATATTTTGTTCAACATAAGCTGTAGAAGAGTTGATATTTACTCGCAAGGTTTAAATATCAACTCTTCTACAGCTTATGTTGAACAAAATATATATGAAATGAGACAAACACTATATATAGAACAACAAAGAAACTTTGTTAGAGTAGCAAAGGCTACTTTGTTGTAGGATCAAAGTGAAGTTATAGGCCCTAAGCAACGTTGCTAGCGTAGCTAAACGAGAGTAAGTACAGAGACAATGTGCATTGATTTTATAGCAAAGGACTTTGTCACGCTAACATAGGTACTTTGTTATAGAAACAAAATGAGCATTGTAGATGCATCAATTTGTACATTTTTAGACCTACAGATATTGTTCAGTTAACAAAGTTTGCAGTTTTGAAACACTTTGTTGACTTAACAATGTATTATTTAACAATAAAAACTTTGTTAATCCAACTATTTACTATGAACGGCTCCCCAGCGTTAAAGTTTTTTTGTTGGCGCAACAATATTTTTTTCTCAGTGTGTGTTTCGGTAATTTTTGTAATGATAATACTTTAACAGTGCGTTTGATATTATTTTTGTGTCCGCGCTCGCGAGCAAACGCTCACAACTATTGAGTACCTATACTTACTAGCGCGTTGATGATGTTATATGTCGTATAAATCTTGATCGATCCTGGCCATTAGGTAGTTTGTGTTACATCCCGAGTATAGTGTCTTTACATAGCTATAAATCTTTTACTTACTATTGGACGGTCACTGCCACCTGACAGAATTTTTTGGGGTTTATAGGAAGGCACTATAACAAAACTTACAAATCATGATATTCAAGGAATCATAAAATGTATACCAAATCATGCCAAGAATGATGTATCAAAAACAATTGATGAGATCAAAATTGTTGCTGCAACATCTACTGCAGATGTACCAGTTGAACAAGTTTAAAAAAAAATGACTAATCCATAATACGACCAAGGTCTACATATGGTTACAAAGATACCATCTTACAATAATATAAAAAATGCAATTTATGCAAGACGTAAATCTGAACTTAATGTTAAAAAATTAATAAGTATATAAAAATTTGGAAGAAGTTGAAATACCTTCGAATTTCATGTCATTCGTTTTAGGTGAATATGAGTCGTTAGAAAAAGATAGAAAGATTATAATATTTATATCTGAAGAAGTTAAAAGGCAATTAGGTGTTCTGAAAGAATTTTTTGCCGATGATTTTTACATTCAAAAGTACACCACGACCATTTTCGCATTTATTTAGCCTACACGGTAATCTGGGTAGTACAGCCGAATCGACAAATATCGTATCGTTATTATATGCTCTCATGAGTGACAAAACAGAAGAGTCATACTATAAGTTATACGAAATTATTAAACGTTAATTCCCAATTGGCATCCTGAAAACTTTCATGCAGATTTTGAAAAGGCTTTAAGATAAGATAAGATAAGATAATATTTATTTGCAAAAACATGTGTACATTATACATAATCAAGTGCTTATTATATAGGTCTTAAACTTCCATTGGACACAACATGTTTTACCATTGAGTGGTGTACAAATTATTATTGAACTACAAGTCATCACAAATCTACATTATGCATCAGTCATCTAGTTACAAAATAAAAGTCAATCCTACAGGGTCATATCTTCGAGAAAATCCTTAATACTATAGTAGCACTTCTCAGTCAACAATCTTTTGAGCGCCCACTTAAAACGATTGTTGTTCATTTTTTTTATATTTTTGGGAACTTTCTTGTAGATTAATGGAGCCATGCATATTAGGTACACTTTTATGTAATAGGGCTGTCTTAGCAGGATGGACACATAGCCTGTTATTATCGCGACGATTACGCACGACTTTGTCCATTAATCTTGGAAACAGGTGTGGGTTAAAATTATTCCCAAATATTGCTATTAAACGTTGCTATTACCATTTCATAAATTGCTTATGGAGAAAAGCAAAAGAAAGCAATCTAACAACTAAACTTTGTAGACGCATTGTTAGCTTATGTGCAGCACTACCACTGTTGCCAGAAGACAACATTTTAGAAGGGTGGGATTACATAAAGTCACAATGCTTAGAAATAAATCAAGAAAAAATACAAAAATTTCTGTAATACATGGAAAGAAAGTGGTTGAGGAAAAAGGAGATCATTAATGAGTGGTGCATTTACAACTCACGCCACCGCACCAATAACTTTGCTGAAGGCTGGCATGCAAAGTTAAATAAACAAATAAACAAGAACTACACAACCCTGATAAAATTATTAACTGTGCTAAAAAAAGATGTTGATGACAATAAAAAAAAAATTATTAGTTTTGAGAATGGCACTTGTACAAACAAACGAAGAAAAATACAATCAGAGAGAGATCATTTTATAATGCAACTAGCTGTTGCCCGCGGCTCCGCCCGCGTGGATGTCGGTTATCGCGTAGTGTTGAGTTAGCTCAATAGCGTCGGAGCTATTGAGCTTTAAATTCGCCTCTCTACTCAACTTTGTCCCCGACTATGCACTGTAGTAGTATGTATGATGTTCGTTCCCAAGCTTCAATCCATCTCTGTACCAAATATATCATCACGATGTCTTCAAAACTGGCAAACTTTCATCCCCTATAACCCCCCCTCCCCTTTATCCTCGTCTTTCGCGACAAAAGGTAGCCTATGTTCGTTCCCTAGCTTTAATCTAAGTATATGTGTATCAATTTTCATCAGGATATCTTCAAAAATAACAAACTTTCATCCCAAAGCCCTAGTCGCCCCCCTTCTACCCCCCTTTTCACGATAAAAGGTAGCTTATGGCCGTTCCCAAGCTCTGAACTATCTCTGTACCAAATTTCATCAGGAAATCTTCAAAAATGACAAACTTTCATCCCAAGGCCCTACTCCCCCCCTTCTATCCCCCTTTTGCGATAAAAGGTAGTCTATGCTCGTTCCCAAGCTCTAAACTATCTCTAAGTATACCAAACATCAGGAAATCTTCTAAAACGATAAACTTTTATCCCAAGGCCCTGATCCCCCCCTTCTTCCCCCCTTTTCGTGATAAAAGGTATCTTATGTCCGTTCCCAAGCCCTAAACTATCTCTGTACCAAATATATCATCAGGATGTCTTCAAAACTGGCAAACTTTCATCCCCTATAACCCCCCCTCCCCTTTATCCTCGTCTTTCGCGACAAAAGGTAGCCTATGTTCGTTCCCTAGCTTTAATCTATATGTGTATCAAATTTCATCAGGAAATCTTTCATAATGACAAACTTTCATCCCAAGGCCCTAGTCCCCCCCTTCTACCCCGCTTTTTCGCGATAAAAGGTAGCATATGTCCGTTCCCAAGCTCTAAACTATCTCTGTACCAAATTTCATCAGGAAATCTTCAAAAATGATAAACATTCATCCTAAGGCCCTAGTCCCCCACCCCTTCTACCCCCTTTTCGCGATAAAAGGTAGCCTATGTCCGTTCCCAAGCTCTAATCTACCTCTGTATCAAATTTCATTAAGATATCTTCAGAAATGACGAACTTTCTTTCATCCCCTATTTCCCCCCCCTTAAACCCCCTTTCTCGTGATAAAAGGTAGCCTATGTCCGTTCTCAAGCTCTAATATACCAAATTTCATCGAGATCGGTTCAGTGGTTTAGGCGTGAAAGCGTAACATACAGACAGACAGACAGTTTCGCATTTATAATATTAGTATGGATTAGTTCACGGAGAAATAAACGTGGGACACTTTTTGGAAAAAGTGCGTTAAAAGAACATTGGGACCTTTTCTATAGAAAAAAATAATGTATTTGTAATGCAAAACTAAAAATAAATGATAAAACAACAACCTCTTTTTCTTTCCCATATTATGATAGAAAGAAAAAAAAACTCAGCGTTAACGTAGTTATAATACTTAAATAGTTTAAATAGATTTTGTTTGTCTGCCATTTTTCGAAAAGCGGGTCAGAAAGGTCCCAATGTTCTTTAAAAAGTAGTATACCCCTCCGCCACGCCGTCGGCCATAGCCTAAGCCACGGCCTGCAGCTACCTCTCGTGCCGCGCCAATGTCTCTCTGATGACAGAGAGACATGGTACGGCAACTGGTCGAGTATTAGCCAATAACTAAAGGAACCCCGAAGAAGGAACCTATTAACTATTGCCCAGGGTGCACCAGCTCCCGTGCTTCCGTTCCCCAGGACGTAAATCCAAAGGGACAGGAAACCGGACAGCGAATGTGATAACTCGACTGGGGGAGCAAGATGGTGATGGTAAAGCTCAACCCCCGCTCCCCAGGTAATATGAGCACGTAATTAAAGGATTTTAATAACTTCATGGTTACAAAATAAACGTCTATTCTTTTAGCATAATTACTTTCCACCGTTTTTCTTGTATATTTCTTTTTATTAGTGTAAATACTGAACATCTAAAAAAACGTAATTACTTAAAATGTAAGTACTTTTATAAATGATAAAAACGGAAACGTCTGTCTGTCTGTCTGTCTGTCTGTCTGTCTGTCTGTCTGTCTGTCTGTCTGTCTGTCTGTCTGTCTGTCTGTCTGTCTGTCTGTCTGTCTGTCTGTCTGTCTGTCTGTCTGTCTGTCTGTCTGTCTGTCTGTCTGTCTGTCTGTCTGTCTGTCTGTCTGTCTGTCTGTCTGTCTGTCTGTCTGTCTGTCTGTCTGTCTGTCTGTCTGTCTGTCTGTCTGTCTGTCTGTCTGTCTGTCTGTCTGTCTGTCTGTCTGTCTGTCTGTCTGTCTGTCTGTCTGTCTGTCTGTCTGTCTGTCTGTCTGTCTGTCTGTCTGTCTGTCTGTCTGTCTGTCTGTCTGTCTGTCTGTCTGTCTGTCTGTCTGTCTGTCTGTCTGTCTGTCTGTCTGTCTGTCTGTCTGTCTGTCTGTCTGTCTGTCTGTCTGTCTGTCTGTCTGTCTGTCTGTCTGTCTGTCTGTCTGTCTGTCTGTCTGTCTGTCTGTCTGTCTGTCTGTCTGTCTGTCTGTCTGTCTGTCTGTCTGTCTGTCTGTCTGTCTGTCTGTCTGTCTGTCTGTCTGTCTGTCTGTCTGTCTGTCTGTCTGTCTGTCTGTCTGTCTGTCTGTCTGTCTGTCTGTCTGTCTGTCTGTCTGTCTGTCTGTCTGTCTGTCTGTCTGTCTGTCTGTCTGTCTGTCTGTCTGTCTGTCTGTCTGTCTGTCTGTCTGTCTGTCTGTCTGTCTGTCTGTCTGTCTGTCTGTCTGTCTGTCTGTCTGTCTGTCTGTCTGTCTGTCTGTCTGTCTGTCTGTCTGTCTGTCTGTCTGTCTGTCTGTCTGTCTGTCTGTCTGTCTGTCTGTCTGTCTGTCTGTCTGTCTGTCTGTCTGTCTGTCTGTCTGTCTGTCTGTCTGTCTGTCTGTCTGTCTGTCTGTCTGTCTGTCTGTCTGTCTGTCTGTCTGTCTGTCTGTCTGTCTGTCTGTCTGTCTGTCTGTCTGTCTGTCTGTCTGTCTGTCTGTCTGTCTGTCTGTCTGTCTGTCTGTCTGTCTGTCTGTCTGTCTGTCTGTCTGTCTGTCTGTCTGTCTGTCTGTCTGTCTGTCTGTCTGTCTGTCTGTCTGTCTGTCTGTCTGTCTGTCTGTCTGTCTGTCTGTCTGTCTGTCTGTCTGTCTGTCTGTCTGTCTGTCTGTCTGTCTGTCTGTCTGTCTGTCTGTCTGTCTGTCTGTCTGTCTGTCTGTCTGTCTGTCTGTCTGTCTGTCTGTCTGTCTGTCTGTCTGTCTGTCTGTCTGTCTGTCTGTCTGTCTGTCTGTCTGTCTGTCTGTCTGTCTGTCTGTCTGTCTGTCTGTCTGTCTGTCTGTCTGTCTGTCTGTCTGTCTGTCTGTCTGTCTGTCTGTCTGTCTGTCTGTCTGTCTGTCTGTCTGTCTGTCTGTCTGTCTGTCTGTCTGTCTGTCTGTCTGTCTGTCTGTCTGTCTGTCTGTCTGTCTGTCTGTCTGTCTGTCTGTCTGTCTGTCTGTCTGTCTGTCTGTCTGTCTGTCTGTCTGTCTGTCTGTCTGTCTGTCTGTCTGTCTGTCTGTCTGTCTGTCTGTCTGTCTGTCTGTCTGTCTGTCTGTCTGTCTGTCTGTCTGTCTGTCTGTCTGTCTGTCTGTCTGTCTGTCTGTCTGTCTGTCTGTCTGTCTGTCTGTCTGTCTGTCTGTCTGTCTGTCTGTCTGTCTGTCTGTCTGTCTGTCTGTCTGTCTGTCTGTCTGTCTGTCTGTCTGTCTGTCTGTCTGTCTGTCTGTCTGTCTGTCTGTCTGTCTGTCTGTCTGTCTGTCTGTCTGTCTGTCTGTCTGTCTGTCTGTCTGTCTGTCTGTCTGTCTGTCTGTCTGTCTGTCTGTCTGTCTGTCTGTCTGTCTGTCTGTCTGTCTGTCTGTCTGTCTGTCTGTCTGTCTGTCTGTCTGTCTGTCTGTCTGTCTGTCTGTCTGTCTGTCTGTCTGTCTGTCTGTCTGTCTGTCTGTCTGTCTGTCTGTCTGTCTGTCTGTCTGTCTGTCTGTCTGTCTGTCTGTCTGTCTGTCTGTCTGTCTGTCTGTCTGTCTGTCTGTCTGTCTGTCTGTCTGTCTGTCTGTCTGTCTGTCTGTCTGTCTGTCTGTCTGTCTGTCTGTCTGTCTGTCTGTCTGTCTGTCTGTCTGTCTGTCTGTCTGTCTGTCTGTCTGTCTGTCTGTCTGTCTGTCTGTCTGTCTGTCTGTCTGTCTGTCTGTCTGTCTGTCTGTCTGTCTGTCTGTCTGTCTGTCTGTCTGTCTGTCTGTCTGTCTGTCTGTCTGTCTGTCTGTCTGTCTGTCTGTCTGTCTGTCTGTCTGTCTGTCTGTCTGTCTGTCTGTCTGTCTGTCTGTCTGTCTGTCTGTCTGTCTGTCTGTCTGTCTGTCTGTCTGTCTGTCTGTCTGTCTGTCTGTCTGTCTGTCTGTCTGTCTGTCTGTCTGTCTGTCTGTCTGTCTGTCTGTCTGTCTGTCTGTCTGTCTGTCTGTCTGTCTGTCTGTCTGTCTGTCTGTCTGTCTGTCTGTCTGTCTGTCTGTCTGTCTGTCTGTCTGTCTGTCTGTCTGTCTGTCTGTCTGTCTGTCTGTCTGTCTGTCTGTCTGTCTGTCTGTCTGTCTGTCTGTCTGTCTGTCTGTCTGTCTGTCTGTCTGTCTGTCTGTCTGTCTGTCTGTCTGTCTGTCTGTCTGTCTGTCTGTCTGTCTGTCTGTCTGTCTGTCTGTCTGTCTGTCTGTCTGTCTGTCTGTCTGTCTGTCTGTCTGTCTGTCTGTCTGTCTGTCTGTCTGTCTGTCTGTCTGTCTGTCTGTCTGTCTGTCTGTCTGTCTGTCTGTCTGTCTGTCTGTCTGTCTGTCTGTCTGTCTGTCTGTCTGTCTGTCTGTCTGTCTGTCTGTCTGTCTGTCTGTCTGTCTGTCTGTCTGTCTGTCTGTCTGTCTGTCTGTCTGTCTGTCTGTCTGTCTGTCTGTCTGTCTGTCTGTCTGTCTGTCTGTCTGTCTGTCTGTCTGTCTGTCTGTCTGTCTGTCTGTCTGTCTGTCTGTCTGTCTGTCTGTCTGTCTGTCTGTCTGTCTGTCTGTCTGTCTGTCTGTCTGTCTGTCTGTCTGTCTGTCTGTCTGTCTGTCTGTCTGTCTGTCTGTCTGTCTGTCTGTCTGTCTGTCTGTCTGTCTGTCTGTCTGTCTGTCTGTCTGTCTGTCTGTCTGTCTGTCTGTCTGTCTGTCTGTCTGTCTGTCTGTCTGTCTGTCTGTCTGTCTGTCTGTCTGTCTGTCTGTCTGTCTGTCTGTCTGTCTGTCTGTCTGTCTGTCTGTCTGTCTGTCTGTCTGTCTGTCTGTCTGTCTGTCTGTCTGTCTGTCTGTCTGTCTGTCTGTCTGTCTGTCTGTCTGTCTGTCTGTCTGTCTGTCTGTCTGTCTGTCTGTCTGTCTGTCTGTCTGTCTGTCTGTCTGTCTGTCTGTCTGTCTGTCTGTCTGTCTGTCTGTCTGTCTGTCTGTCTGTCTGTCTGTCTGTCTGTCTGTCTGTCTGTCTGTCTGTCTGTCTGTCTGTCTGTCTGTCTGTCTGTCTGTCTGTCTGTCTGTCTGTCTGTCTGTCTGTCTGTCTGTCTGTCTGTCTGTCTGTCTGTCTGTCTGTCTGTCTGTCTGTCTGTCTGTCTGTCTGTCTGTCTGTCTGTCTGTCTGTCTGTCTGTCTGTCTGTCTGTCTGTCTGTCTGTCTGTCTGTCTGTCTGTCTGTCTGTCTGTCTGTCTGTCTGTCTGTCTGTCTGTCTGTCTGTCTGTCTGTCTGTCTGTCTGTCTGTCTGTCTGTCTGTCTGTCTGTCTGTCTGTCTGTCTGTCTGTCTGTCTGTCTGTCTGTCTGTCTGTCTGTCTGTCTGTCTGTCTGTCTGTCTGTCTGTCTGTCTGTCTGTCTGTCTGTCTGTCTGTCTGTCTGTCTGTCTGTCTGTCTGTCTGTCTGTCTGTCTGTCTGTCTGTCTGTCTGTCTGTCTGTCTGTCTGTCTGTCTGTCTGTCTGTCTGTCTGTCTGTCTGTCTGTCTGTCTGTCTGTCTGTCTGTCTGTCTGTCTGTCTGTCTGTCTGTCTGTCTGTCTGTCTGTCTGTCTGTCTGTCTGTCTGTCTGTCTGTCTGTCTGTCTGTCTGTCTGTCTGTCTGTCTGTCTGTCTGTCTGTCTGTCTGTCTGTCTGTCTGTCTGTCTGTCTGTCTGTCTGTCTGTCTGTCTGTCTGTCTGTCTGTCTGTCTGTCTGTCTGTCTGTCTGTCTGTCTGTCTGTCTGTCTGTCTGTCTGTCTGTCTGTCTGTCTGTCTGTCTGTCTGTCTGTCTGTCTGTCTGTCTGTCTGTCTGTCTGTCTGTCTGTCTGTCTGTCTGTCTGTCTGTCTGTCTGTCTGTCTGTCTGTCTGTCTGTCTGTCTGTCTGTCTGTCTGTCTGTCTGTCTGTCTGTCTGTCTGTCTGTCTGTCTGTCTGTCTGTCTGTCTGTCTGTCTGTCTGTCTGTCTGTCTGTCTGTCTGTCTGTCTGTCTGTCTGTCTGTCTGTCTGTCTGTCTGTCTGTCTGTCTGTCTGTCTGTCTGTCTGTCTGTCTGTCTGTCTGTCTGTCTGTCTGTCTGTCTGTCTGTCTGTCTGTCTGTCTGTCTGTCTGTCTGTCTGTCTGTCTGTCTGTCTGTCTGTCTGTCTGTCTGTCTGTCTGTCTGTCTGTCTGTCTGTCTGTCTGTCTGTCTGTCTGTCTGTCTGTCTGTCTGTCTGTCTGTCTGTCTGTCTGTCTGTCTGTCTGTCTGTCTGTCTGTCTGTCTGTCTGTCTGTCTGTCTGTCTGTCTGTCTGTCTGTCTGTCTGTCTGTCTGTCTGTCTGTCTGTCTGTCTGTCTGTCTGTCTGTCTGTCTGTCTGTCTGTCTGTCTGTCTGTCTGTCTGTCTGTCTGTCTGTCTGTCTGTCTGTCTGTCTGTCTGTCTGTCTGTCTGTCTGTCTGTCTGTCTGTCTGTCTGTCTGTCTGTCTGTCTGTCTGTCTGTCTGTCTGTCTGTCTGTCTGTCTGTCTGTCTGTCTGTCTGTCTGTCTGTCTGTCTGTCTGTCTGTCTGTCTGTCTGTCTGTCTGTCTGTCTGTCTGTCTGTCTGTCTGTCTGTCTGTCTGTCTGTCTGTCTGTCTGTCTGTCTGTCTGTCTGTCTGTCTGTCTGTCTGTCTGTCTGTCTGTCTGTCTGTCTGTCTGTCTGTCTGTCTGTCTGTCTGTCTGTCTGTCTGTCTGTCTGTCTGTCTGTCTGTCTGTCTGTCTGTCTGTCTGTCTGTCTGTCTGTCTGTCTGTCTGTCTGTCTGTCTGTCTGTCTGTCTGTCTGTCTGTCTGTCTGTCTGTCTGTCTGTCTGTCTGTCTGTCTGTCTGTCTGTCTGTCTGTCTGTCTGTCTGTCTGTCTGTCTGTCTGTCTGTCTGTCTGTCTGTCTGTCTGTCTGTCTGTCTGTCTGTCTGTCTGTCTGTCTGTCTGTCTGTCTGTCTGTCTGTCTGTCTGTCTGTCTGTCTGTCTGTCTGTCTGTCTGTCTGTCTGTCTGTCTGTCTGTCTGTCTGTCTGTCTGTCTGTCTGTCTGTCTGTCTGTCTGTCTGTCTGTCTGTCTGTCTGTCTGTCTGTCTGTCTGTCTGTCTGTCTGTCTGTCTGTCTGTCTGTCTGTCTGTCTGTCTGTCTGTCTGTCTGTCTGTCTGTCTGTCTGTCTGTCTGTCTGTCTGTCTGTCTGTCTGTCTGTCTGTCTGTCTGTCTGTCTGTCTGTCTGTCTGTCTGTCTGTCTGTCTGTCTGTCTGTCTGTCTGTCTGTCTGTCTGTCTGTCTGTCTGTCTGTCTGTCTGTCTGTCTGTCTGTCTGTCTGTCTGTCTGTCTGTCTGTCTGTCTGTCTGTCTGTCTGTCTGTCTGTCTGTCTGTCTGTCTGTCTGTCTGTCTGTCTGTCTGTCTGTCTGTCTGTCTGTCTGTCTGTCTGTCTGTCTGTCTGTCTGTCTGTCTGTCTGTCTGTCTGTCTGTCTGTCTGTCTGTCTGTCTGTCTGTCTGTCTGTCTGTCTGTCTGTCTGTCTGTCTGTCTGTCTGTCTGTCTGTCTGTCTGTCTGTCTGTCTGTCTGTCTGTCTGTCTGTCTGTCTGTCTGTCTGTCTGTCTGTCTGTCTGTCTGTCTGTCTGTCTGTCTGTCTGTCTGTCTGTCTGTCTGTCTGTCTGTCTGTCTGTCTGTCTGTCTGTCTGTCTGTCTGTCTGTCTGTCTGTCTGTCTGTCTGTCTGTCTGTCTGTCTGTCTGTCTGTCTGTCTGTCTGTCTGTCTGTCTGTCTGTCTGTCTGTCTGTCTGTCTGTCTGTCTGTCTGTCTGTCTGTCTGTCTGTCTGTCTGTCTGTCTGTCTGTCTGTCTGTCTGTCTGTCTGTCTGTCTGTCTGTCTGTCTGTCTGTCTGTCTGTCTGTCTGTCTGTCTGTCTGTCTGTCTGTCTGTCTGTCTGTCTGTCTGTCTGTCTGTCTGTCTGTCTGTCTGTCTGTCTGTCTGTCTGTCTGTCTGTCTGTCTGTCTGTCTGTCTGTCTGTCTGTCTGTCTGTCTGTCTGTCTGTCTGTCTGTCTGTCTGTCTGTCTGTCTGTCTGTCTGTCTGTCTGTCTGTCTGTCTGTCTGTCTGTCTGTCTGTCTGTCTGTCTGTCTGTCTGTCTGTCTGTCTGTCTGTCTGTCTGTCTGTCTGTCTGTCTGTCTGTCTGTCTGTCTGTCTGTCTGTCTGTCTGTCTGTCTGTCTGTCTGTCTGTCTGTCTGTCTGTCTGTCTGTCTGTCTGTCTGTCTGTCTGTCTGTCTGTCTGTCTGTCTGTCTGTCTGTCTGTCTGTCTGTCTGTCTGTCTGTCTGTCTGTCTGTCTGTCTGTCTGTCTGTCTGTCTGTCTGTCTGTCTGTCTGTCTGTCTGTCTGTCTGTCTGTCTGTCTGTCTGTCTGTCTGTCTGTCTGTCTGTCTGTCTGTCTGTCTGTCTGTCTGTCTGTCTGTCTGTCTGTCTGTCTGTCTGTCTGTCTGTCTGTCTGTCTGTCTGTCTGTCTGTCTGTCTGTCTGTCTGTCTGTCTGTCTGTCTGTCTGTCTGTCTGTCTGTCTGTCTGTCTGTCTGTCTGTCTGTCTGTCTGTCTGTCTGTCTGTCTGTCTGTCTGTCTGTCTGTCTGTTGTCTGTCTGTCTGTC